>LOND01000133.1:94776-105442 GCA_014220965.1 Paragonimus kellicotti | reverse complement strand
TCTTCATCCCCCGATCCTGGTCACGGCACCAATTGTTGTGAGCCAAGAACGCGGATGCCTTATGCGTCTCAACAAGACAACAAGCAAAAACACTAATTTGCATACGGTATACGGCCCCGACCGCCACGGCTGGCCACAGACGTCAACGCTCAGTTCCTTTACATTCCCTTACGTACCAAGAGTCATTTCATGCAATGCCAAACTCCAATAATTCTTCCTGTATTTTTCCTGCAATTATTCTGGTGCCAAATATATATGTTCTGGTTCCACTACTGAATTACAGTGGTGTGAGTAGTATAGCATGATCGCTCCTACTCACTACACTCCTCCCCCCGCAAAGATTGTTCCAGTCGCAGCAAAAGCCTTTCAGGTTCTCTCCGTTCTCTAGACGATCTCCGTACCGGCTTCGGGGACGTCGCGGCTCCAGGTGTGCATTCTCTTCCGATCGGACTGTCGTACCATTTACAAAGCTGACTTCCGTGCACCCGATGTTGAGTCTTCTCATTCTTAATCAGATACACTGGACCACGGCGGTCCACTACTACATACGGTCCCTCCATTTTGCCAGGAACTTCCTAGATCCTGGCCCCGTTGCGCCTGGACTCCGCCGGTCTCTGTACTTAACTTTCGAACCAATTTCAAACATTGCACCCCGACCCGATAACCTTGCAGTTGACTGCTCCTTGGAAAATTCTTGTGCGTTCGTCAAGTTTTGGTTGGGCACCCTCCGGGCTTCTGTTAATTCACGCGTGTTCATACGTTGGTCTCCCCATAAACCAATCTCTTGATCGACTGGCAGGCGTGGTACCCGCCCGTACATTAGTTCGAACGCCGACTTCTTCGTTGTCGCTTGAGGCGAACAAACGATGGGCTAACAGAATGAATGGTAGTGCTTCCTCCCAGTTCCCTCCTTTCGCCGCCAACCACTCCTTGATTGTGCGATTGTTTCTTTCCGTCAGCCCATGCAAATTAGTGTTTTTCGCTTGTTGTCTTGTTGAGACGCATAAGCCATGCGTTGCTGTCCCGAATAAACAATCCTTGTGCCATCCGCGTTCTTGGCTCACAACACTAGTATACCACGTGCGAAGTCTGGTCTCCAAGGCTAGCAGTATGCAGTGCTCGCTGCCGTGGCTGCTGGTGGACAACACGATGGTCCGTACGTCCCGGAATTGTGGACCGGCCAACTTAATCCGCAGTCCAGGCCAAAGGGCTAACCCAGTGGCAAGCCTCGTAACCGAGTCGGGTGAGCGAGCGGGCCCAAGCACACGCCGAAACCACAGCCAGATTAGCTGGCTGTGGGTAGGGTGAGGGTGTACGCGCATTTCCAGTCAAGCGCTCGGTCCAATCGGCCCAGTGATTTGACCACAGTCGATCGGTCACACACGTCTCTGTAACCGTTTCAGCGCTCCAAATCGGATGGTGTGCTGGGAACTAGCATGCGTCGGCGGGTTCAAGTGGACGCAGTAGAAGTACGGTATCTCCATAACGGATTGTGCTATCACGATAATTTTCTCACCAAACGCTGACTAATAAAAAGCCGCATTCATGAACGAAACAGATTTACAAATCACTAAAAGACTGATCAAAATCTGACGATTTTTCCATGGGATTCAAGACACGTAATGTTGTGTTTTTAGGTTTATCGCGCCGTTTGTGGACTTTTACGTGATCTATGATGGCTGTTGGATCTGTTGAAGTTCGTCTGGTACGTTTGTCGTCTTTTGTCTGGTATGATGCGGAACGATGAATCCGTTGAGGTATGTTTGGTTTGTTTGTAGAAAGCCGATCCTTAAATTTGCCTTTATTTGTCTTTGCTGTGTGCAGTAAACGATCATGATGAATTTTGTACCATAACTGCACATAAAATGTTTGCTTTCTTTTTTATAACTATCATTGCTTATCTGTTAAAACTTCCTTCTTGGTATTGTTTGACACGTTTTCATCTTCATCTGCACCCGATTGTTTTAATGAGCTCATTTCCCGTTGACTGGTGGCTGTTTGTGGACGCGTGTTTAGTTACTCCATTTTGAACGCCTTTGCTGGATAATTTGTGTATCCGGTTGATTCACATTCAAGGTGAGATAGTACCTTTATTGTAATTTTATTAAACAGTACCGTATAAATTCCAATCCTTTCGATCGCCTTTCTGACGTTTTTTGGACTTGGAAGATAGTCCCGTTAACCCGACCGTCTGAATAAGCGTTATTGGAATTGTCGAATACGCGTTACTGAGTGAATTACCCTAAATCGCCAGAAGCGATTTACCAAAAACCGAGTTATGAACACTATAATCATCACTTGATACCTATCAGTTTTGTGGTCTCGTCATTGAGCATTGTCGTCCCATTTCCTGCCAACATGCCTTATTTGACCGTCTCATCCGTGATGAAGACAACTTGCTGCATGATTGAAATCGAAGTGGACAGCTCGTTCAAAAATGTTGTCCAGATTGAGGTGTTTCAAAAATGTTGTCCAGATTGAGGTGTTTTGTTCTCTATAAGTCTGCTTCTTCCTGAAAAACAATATATATCCAGGTTGCGAAGGTCGTTTCATTTGGAACGCATTATACGAGTTTGGGCTAGATGATTACGAACTAGGCTAACATGTTGATACCTGAGTCCTGATCGAACTGAATGGAGGTGAGGGGCATAACCCACTCCTTACTAGTACCGTGTTTGCTCGTAAACTGACCTATCGGGGTCTGTACAGACCGTAGGTGTAGAAGCGTTTGATTGCGGTTTAAAATCGATACTTCCATTTCACTGAAGGCATGTCGGACTTGTGGACCCTGGCGGTGACTAATTCGATATCTATCTATCTATCTATCTATCTATCTATCTATCTATCTATCTATCTATCTATCTATCTATCTATCTATCTATCTATCTATCTATCTATCTATCTATCTATCTATCTATCTATCTATCTATCTATCTATCTATCTATCTATCTATCTATCTATCTATCTATCTATCTATCTATCTATCTATCTATCTATCTATCTATCTATCTATCTATCTATCTATCTATCTATCTATCTATCTATCTATCTATCTATCTATCTATCTATCTATCTATCTATCTATCTATCTATCTATCTATCTATCTATCTATCTATCTATCTATCTATCTATCTATCTATCTATCTATCTATCTATCTATCTATCTATCTATCTATCTATCTATCTATCTATCTATCTATCTATCTATCTATCTATCTATCTATCTATCTATCTATCTATCTATCTATCTATCTATCTATCTATCTATCTATCTATCTATCTATCTATCTATCTATCTATCTATCTATCTATCTACTATCTATCTATCTCTTATCTATCTATTCTATCTATCTATCTATCTATCTATCTATCTATCTATCTATCTATCTATCTATCTATCTATCTATCTATCTATCTATCTATCTATCTATCTATCTATCTATCTATCTATCTATCTATCTATCTATCTATCTATCTATCTATCTATCTATCTATCTATCTATCTATCTATCTATCTATCTATCTATCTATTATCTACTCTACTAAGAGACAGCTATCTATCTATCTATCTATCTATCTATCTATCTATCTATCTATCTATCTATCTATCTATCTATCTATCTATCTATCTATCTATCTATCTATCTATCTATCTATCTATCTATCTATCTATCTATCTATCTATCTATCTATCTATCTATCTATCTATCTATCTATCTATCTATCTATCTATCTATCTATCTATCTATCTATCTATCTATCCTATCATTATCTAATGCTATCTAATCTATCTATCTATCTATCTATCTATCTATCTATCTATCTATCTATCTATCTATCTATCTATCTATCTATCTATCTATCTATCTATCTATCTATCTATCTATCTATCTATCTATCTATCTATCTATCTATCTATCTATCTATCTATCTATCTATCTATCTATCTATCTATCTATCTATCTATCTATCTATCTATCTATCTATCTATCTATCTATCTATCTATCTATCTATCTATCTATCTATCTATCTATCTATCTATCTATCTATCTATCTATCTATCTATCTATCTATCTATCTATCTATCTATCTATCTATCTATCTATCTATCTATCTATCTATCTATCTATCTATCTATCTATCTATCTATCTATCTATCTATCTATCTATCTATCTATCTATCTATCTATCTATCTATCTATCTATCTATCTATCTATCTATCTATCTATCTATCTATCTATCTATCTATCTATCTATCTATCTATCTATCTATCTATCTATCTATCTATCTATCTATCTATCTATCTATCTATCTATCTATCTATCTATCTATCTATCTATCTATCTATCTATCTATCTATCTATCTATCTATCTATCTATCTATCTATCTATCTATCTATCTATCTATCTATCTATCTATCTGTCTATCTACCTATCTATCTGTCTTGTCTGCTGACCTTGGTCAAATTGAGTTATGTCGGTTGGCACTCTGGTTCCGTTTGCCAGCCACCAACCGCGCACAACTTGATCTGAACCAGTTCATCATGTCGGAACTATATCGCACTCCTAGAATTCAAGTAAGTGAACGACGTGTCGGTAATCTGATAGATGTACAGGCTATTGATCTGCATTTTATTTATGCTGCTAGTGGTGAAAATGTGAAGGAGACCACTATGGATTTTAGTATAACGCATGTGGGCATGCGATCGGTTATCTGTAAACCAATTCGAAGATTGACGGAAAAGTTTATTGCAACCGGTAGTGTTCATGAGCTACAAAGAATTGGTCTACCGCGCACATCAGCAGATAACTGGTCTGCTAGTTATGTTCTGCGACGTGGGGAAACCTCAGACACAGGATCTACACGGAACGTCCACGAACACTGGAGGAACTCAAAGTGGCCATAATCTCGAAATGCAATGCAGCCTGCTGGATTACTTTGCAAAGTGCGCTGTCATCATGCTTAAAAAGAGTGTTTTTTGTAAGCAAAAATCACGGAGAACATTTTGAGCATATTTTGATTTATAGTTTATCTACTGGTGCTCTCCTTTCTTTTTATCTGTGCGTGACGATAATATCGACCCGTTAGGAGAACAACACATCTCTAACGATAGGTGGCAATTTCGTATACTTAGCGGATTCTCTCAGCTCTGATTTAAGTTCGGAATCCGATAAGACACAGATACGCGTTAACCAGACGCAATATGATGAAGATCGAATATTTATTGCCATGAATTATTACATTAATGGCACTTTTGAAAAGCCTGTAAAACGTATGCATACTCAGCTCATTATATATATTGCCAGAATGATAAAATGCTTTCTATTACGCTCATAACACATTAGTTTGGCGAATCTACATGTACGTGATCGCAAATGTTAGCTAGAAGGCATCGTTAGATCAGTTCGGCCAACAGGTGGTCCAACTTCGACTGCATTCGGGATCCTAGTTATGACAAGCCCGGGTTTGCTACATAACGGGTTTGGACAATAAGGTGAAGGCCAGTGACAACTAAATTTGGTTCAATTTCATTTGGCCGCTTTACTATAGGGTATGAGAAGACAGAGAAGTGGCAAACACTCCGACTCGGGCAACTGGGTTGCTTCGACAACTCAGCGCCCGATCGGCTGTTTGCACCACGCTGGCGAACCAGACAAGCGATTCGCCTTGTGTGTGTTTGGGGGAGGCGCGAGCGCGAATGTTGGACGTGCGTTCACTTAGCCCGTGCGGCAGTTGTGCCCCCTTCAGCCAAACGGACATGACTCAGGGTGTGTAGTGCGTATCCGCTCAAAGCCCTAGTTTTCCGGTAATGTCTGCGCCACCACTGTTTGAATGAGACAATTGCATGACGCAGATCATGTGATGTTTTGCGGAATAACATATGACTAACTCTAAACTTCGAGGGTGCAAGTTATGGTTTAAGTGGTTGGACGGATTGACACAAGAATGAAAAACGTGGGAATAATAAACAGGGCAGTCGCGGCGGACAATACGCGACAAAAACACTCCTGAGGAAGGCCACCCGAGGTGGTTGAAACGTAGAGTATTACAACTTGCTCATAACGTTGTGTTATTCTCAATCCATTTATCAATAATACGCATGCTTTTGAGACCACTGATGGCTACTGCGTTTCATAGTCGCTAGAGCATTCGAAGTGAACATCTGTTGTCCTAATTACTCGGCGATGAGACGGTACTGCTGTAAGTTCATTCTACAGGAAGTCTGCATAAGCAGGACATTGTATGCAACTTGAACATTTGCGCCCCGCGCGGCATAAACGAAGTCTAGCGAGAACCCTTCCACACAATACGGAGACTATTCATAGAATATGATCTACTTCTGGAATTGTTAAAATCTGCTCCAGAAATTGAGGCAAGTTCTCGTCCGAGTTCGTCTCCTCTTCCCAAAAATTTGAATTAGATCTGAAAGTGGCGAGTGAAAGACCACCTGTGGCGTAAACTATGGTGTGTGACGGTATGAACACGTCTGGGGAGCTCAGGAGTGTCATCTTAGCTACGGATTTCATAGAGACCAATGTATCATGACTGAAGCCAGAGATGGATGATGACAGTTTCCGCCAACCTAGTAACTACATATACCGACGGATTGGTAGGACGGAAGAACTGATGTGGTTCACCATCGTGAACATACAGCAGGCAATGCGCTTATAAGGCTCAACGTACAAATAGAAGTTTGTTTCTTGAAAGGGTTGATGTTAACAGCACTAGTAGCATGCGTCTATAGGAGTCCA
Organism: Paragonimus kellicotti; assembly: GCA_014220965.1. NCBI lineage: Eukaryota > Metazoa > Platyhelminthes > Trematoda > Plagiorchiida > Troglotrematidae > Paragonimus > Paragonimus kellicotti. The sequence goes on along the minus strand of LOND01000133.1, from coordinate 98,684 downwards.
GTAACGACGGGATCCTTGAATGTGGTGCGGTGACGATGATAAACGGTCAAGCAGATCGAGCTGATAGATTTCACTTTCTTGGAGATTTTAATGCGTCCGAAGTTAGTTGGGTAGAGAAGCATGCGTCGAAAGGCTCATACGGGAAATCTCTCCTTAAGTTCATGCTTACCAAAACCCTGGTTTAACACGTAGAACAACAGATTTGACGGAAGTATGGTCAGATAGCGGCTGCGCTGTATCTTCTATTAACTAGGATCCAAAATGCAGTCGGTACTCTTGAGATTGGACCTCCTATTGACCCAAATGATCATGGTGTTCCTGGACTAATATTTGTGATCAGTAATGTTAAACTCCCAAAACTAGTGGCGTCGAGCCTATGGGGCAATTATCAGCCTGGTACTGAATAAGAAAGCGGGATTGAAGACATGGTCAGAACCTAGGGAGAGGGAGATGTCATAAAAGGGATTTCGGCCAAGCTGATAGGCTAATAAGTCTACCTATTACGCCGCGGTAGCTCACCGTGGTAGAAGCGCAGAGCTGGCAGGGCTCAGCACATCACGCGTAAAGCCTGGGAGAAGTTCAAATTTATTGATGGGTATAGGCGTTATCTCAGCACGGACGAACAGTGCAGAGCTGGCCAGGTTCAGCGGGCTGCCGATCAGCACACGAGGAGTAGTTTGCTAAGCACATTGAACAAAACTCAAAGGTGTATTATTGTTACTTTCAGTCTACAGTTTCATACAGGTGGCTGTGTGATGGACCTGTGAAAAAACAATGAAGAGGAAGTCAAAGTGCTAAACTATTCGATTGAGAAGATACATATTAAAGATGATGGTGAATCACCAGCACTTGGCCTGACTTGCAGGTGGTGGCAGAAGCGGTAGTCACGGCTGTAGAGGTGTAGAATCAGTTGGCTAAGCTGAATGTCAAAAAGGGGCTTGTCAGTGAGATTCATTCGGTAATTCTAAGATGACTTGGCTGACGATTAATTGCTAAATATAATTGGCACTCATCTTAATAAACCAACACTGGGGACTGACTGTCGTCGATCATCACACTGGATTAGTAAAAGCAAGTGGTAGAAGGAGAATGTCATCTGAACCCACTAGTCAGTCTTGGGTTTAGCCTACTTAAAAAGAGATTTAGTGAAAGAATCATCGAGAGATATCCACGTACTGCGTCTCTATCACGTATATCCTGTTGACGATTCATCAAGGCTAGTTCGTAGACAAGTGACCTTGTCTGTCGAACTTGTTGACTTTCTTGTATGAAATCACTTTAAGACTGGACAAAAGAGAGGTACGTATGAATGTCTGCCTACAGACACAGATCTAAGAAGAGCCTCCGATTTGGGCTAATCACGGACCTCCAGCGTTGAAACTGAAGTCTTTGACACCTCTACCTCAGCCTAACAGGAGTTGGAGTATTCGTATAGAGTCAGAATTTCTATGTGCAGTTGAAGAAGATGTGAGACACACACTATGCTAACTACCAGTAGTTTTTCACGGAAGTCAATTTTCGGTCTCCTGCTACTAATCGTGTGCAGTAACGGTTTGGTAGAGGATCAATAGCCCCTTGTTACTTGTTTACGGAGGATGGGTACCTCCTTGAATGTGTCAGACAACGATAGACGCCATCGGTGGATTGTCGACTAAGAACCCCAGCTGAATGCTCACACAGACAATTTGTGGAAGCCAAAACTGAAAACTCACTTAGGTGGATAGGGGATTCAGAACAACGTGTTGATATACACAGAACTACTGAGACGATGAAGCAAGGGATTCAGGTTGACGGGCACTTCAGTTTTTCTACTCAGTGTCTGTGTACAACCCAGAAGGCAAATCGAGCGCTTTATCAGTTGAAGAAGATAATGAAGTCAATGAATTTGGCGGTTCTTTTACTTCTACATAAGGCTTGTGTAAGACTGTCTCGAGTACTGTCTGAATGCTTTGTGTCGTTATTTGGTCAAGTTAAATCCTTAGACAGGGTGTAACATCAATTCGTAAGAATTTTGGAACTGTTAGGAACGGAATATTCCGAAAAACTCAATAGCCTAAATCTTTTCTCATTGGAAAGAAGATGAAAAAGGAGATTTCTAACAGAAGTCTTCGAAATTCTAAATGAATTGTCTGAGACAGCAAAAATACATTACTTAGGGGGCATGAATTTAAAATCGTGCGAGCCGGAACAACTATCCGGCTTAACTTTTTCTCATATGGAGTTGTGAACAACTGAAACAGATTGTCTTCCGAAACCGTCTTAGCTACCACAGTTGGTTGGCAGTGTTACAGGATCTAAAGCGATAAACTATATCCGATATGCAGTTAAGCGAAGTAGTACACGTCCCTCTTATGCCCCACTATTCACCTCTTCGTTTTTTGCTCACTTGCATTTCATTATCATCGTTAGATACTTTACTCAAAGCTATCTAGCTGGTTGTCTGTGCGTCCTAGTTCTTTTTCACTCTTTTTATACTCCCACAACTAACAGTACGTTTCGTCTTTCGGGGGCCCGGAAAAATTCACCATAGAACTAGTACTCGCTTTGGTTCTGTCAGCCAGTATGAGCATGCCACGAATATTGGATGACATTGGAATACCACGTCTCTTAATCACTGAAACCTACTCCAATACCCTTCTGCCCTCCCCAATCCAAAGCACATGCATACACAGTCCTGACGGTCTCGATGGCGTGTCAGTGAACTGATTGCGCTTTTTAAACTACCATCTCTGATGTTGAAACATTTATGAAGAGACGGGGTTTCTTCTTACAGTTTCTGCTTACAGTACGATGGGATACTCGGAACTCGTTGGTGCAAGAAACTAGACATCAACTGGTCATTAGCCTCAAATTCTGTGAGCCTAACATAACTGAGCTGAAATAGGGAGATTATTTTAAAAAAATACGGCAGCGCTATTTCCCACTGGTAGAAAAAATAGCTGCACTAAATAAGACAGTATATTAAAAACTTCCGTTTCTACGTGAATACTGACTAACAACAACAGAGAAACGTCAGCATTCCCCGTACCCATGACAATTAAAGTTTCAAAATAACATTTTGTGCAGCAAACCGGACCCTTGTCAGTCTCTTATAATAAGACTCAGTAGTCGATAGCGCGATAAAAAAAAGGAGCAGACGTATGAGGCCCGTAGTCCAAGTGGACACCAAGAACACGTGCTGGTATACCTCGTCTTATTGATTCACTGAAATATACTGGTGGTCAAACAGTTCAGAGTCGTAGTCACTGAGGTGCAATAGCGAAGGAAGATATACATCACGGGATGTTAACATTTCGTTTTGCGGGGGTTAAGAATGGCTTATGCAGACAGCTTGTCTCATTCATCACCAACGAAGTGTCAAACACCTGTTTCGACCTTGTTGGGTGTCCTCAGCATGATGCGCGTCGAGGACTCGGACCCCATCGAGACAGTGTTCCATAGGGCGGAAATTGTGGCCTAAGTGACTGGACAAGACGGACACAGGAATGGAAAACGCGAGACTCGTGACTGCCTCGGTAGCCGCAACATCAGCACAGTAGGGCCTGTGACACTTACTAACAAAACTTTGGCATATCTGAGGATCCATTTCCAGTTTTTCCGGAAAGCCAAAGAGAATGCGTCACAGTCTTTAACTTTATGTAATAACTGGGCAATGTACTTCGCCACTGATGAATCCTGATGTGGTCCGCCAGCACATTTACGGACGCCTAGAGTTTCTACTTGTGCTTCTAGCCATTTGGGGAAATGATCTTCGATTCGTGCAGCTATTTATCGACTTATCTACCTCAAATGTCTTATACTGCAACTACAGCAAAAGCTGGACAAACAGTGGAATGTTACAGCCGCACACTTCTTGGTTGTAGTGGAGGTTATACCATATGCACTGTCGAAATAATCGAACTTTTTCG
>LOND01000133.1:77123-94676 GCA_014220965.1 Paragonimus kellicotti | reverse complement strand
CCGGAGATTCGAAATCATGACCCGTGAGCAAGCGTTAGAATGTAGTCCAGTCATTGAACCACGGGGTCGCCGGAATGCATTTGACTTACTCTCCTTGGCTGTTGAGCTTTCTTTTCTCATAGGCTGAAATCGCCCGGCTGTTTTGATGGTTGGCCTACGAACGAGCAGGCATCCACCCACGGTCCTGCGGGGGGTTAAGAATGGCTTATGCAGACAGCTTGTCTCATTCATCACCAACGAAGTGTCAAACACCTGTTTCGACCTTGTTGGGTGTCCTCAGCATGATGCGCGTCGAGGACTCGGACCCCATCGAGACAGTGTTCCATAGGGCGGAAATTGTGGCCTAAGTGACTGGACAAGACGGACACAGGAATGGAAAACGCGAGACTCGTGACTGCCTCGGTAGCCGCAACATCAGCACAGTAGGGCCTGTGACACTTACTAACAAAACTTTGGCATATCTGAGGATCCATTTCCAGTTTTTCCGGAAAGCCAAAGAGAATGCAATGTCTGGACTACATTCTAACGCTTGCTCACGGGTCATGATTTCGAATCTCCGGCATACGTTGTGTTGAGACTCAAAAGGTCAAAACAACTGTCCACCACTTTTGCTGATGGTCGCTAGGACCAACTGTTTGCAATAATCTGATCCCACCGGTTAAACATGATCGAATAACACGATTCTCTCGTGATCCGATTGGTTCGTCTGGGGCCACAGGTACGCAATTTTGATACGTTGCACACCTTCGGTAAGTTTAAGGCGAATTTCGTTCGGAATTAGAAGTTCCGATTTATGAAGTTGGCCGGGTTGCTCATTGTGTCCGTACTGGTGCTTGGTTAAGCAGTTTATACTTACCACGTTTCTAGTACTTCGGTGAAGTTTTGTCGAGGTTATTTACTACGTCGGTTCTACCAACCTTACGAGTAGAATACATTCGACATTAATGGCACAAATTTCAACAAACAGCTACCAGCAAATGACAACTAATTGTAAGCTGAACGGGAGGCAACCAATTGATCCGTTGCATTGGCTTCTCTGGTTCGCATACTTAGTTCCCTTCTGGAGTTACTTTTTCGTATTGTTAGCCTCAAGATCTAAAGTATCGAACATAATAGACCAACGAGTGTAAAAAAAAACATGAAACAAACATAAATGAAAAAGGCACTGATTATAATGTAACGGAATTAAACAACCTTTATGTTATTGGTTTCAGCAGGTTTGATAGTCAAAAGCGTCTGATACACCTGTTAATTGTTGCTATCTGATCATAGTTTTCGTGAACGTTTTGACATTCGGATTGGCAAACCACCTCCGGACGGCGTGGCAGCAGTCTTCTGGTTGCTCACCATTTGGAAATCGTTTTGCCTGTGGATACGTGCAGGCGTCAGACATCCTCGAAGGGTGATGTAGAGAAAAATTGCCAATGGAATGGTCACCGCTATCCAGATTTTCTTTATGTCCAATTCCAAGTTCCTTTGCGGCACTGGTGCGTAGACTTCTAAGATGAATGTCTGAAAATCATATAAGAAACTTCTGATTTGTATGGGTTGCATATCAATTACAGCTGATGGTAGATTTTGCATTTACATTTTTCGATTGTCAACGTTCTTCATTACCAGCATCATAGACAAGAATACATCAATGGTACATACTGATGCCGACAGAACAAACAAGCCCAAAGCAGGAAGAGCTGGAACCTTAATACTAAAAACCTTTATCTAAACTAGGACATTCAACATCAAGGTATCTTCACCTTGCAAACACAAATGAAAATCATTAACTTTACTCATCACACATACAACTTGGCCAAGTTAGGACAGCAGTGACGCCATTGAGCCAGATTAGCCCCTATCTCGTTTAAAGTCGTCAACGGTTCAATATATTCACTAAAACATCACTGAACCACTCCCACATAACACCCATAGTCACAGAAGGAACCCATGACAAATATGGTTGCTGGTATCACCTGCTTTATCACGCTAACAGCTTGCAGCAGAATAAATTCAGATGCCATACTTTCATCGGATATCGATCATTCAATCTTATACGGTCATTTAATGATTACACACGATGACTATCCCTCTCCAGGTAGATGTGTGGGACCTACGAGGATGGTTTCCAAACTACACCTCAACGTACACAGCCAAGTATACTTTCACACATTCAGTATCAGTTATATTAAACGCATAGTGGCAAAGTGTGATTATCCTGTCGAAATTGCAAACACTTATTTTGTACTATTCCTGATGCCGCCGAGAATATTGTTGTCGCTGTTGCTGTTGTTGCCGTTGCTGCTTCTGATGATGATGATGAATGAGAGGACACTTTTTGTCAGTATTAGCGGGTTGAGACGGCAAGGATAACACTTCGATATTCTATTCATCCGTTACAACGCCCATCTGCAAGCCTGGACTCCAAAATTCAGATTTCGCTTTTGCTTCACTGGTGCGATCATTGTGTTGCCGATAGGATCTACTATCCATTTTTTTATCAGTTTTACAAAAGTTAGTCAGTGTTTTTGGTTTGCTTTCAAATCATTGCTTCTCAGTTTACTGAACTCATTTCCATACGACCTCTGATGATAAGTTTTCCTGTTTTAATTTTTCCGGTCACTTTATGCTACTAAATGAAATATTTGCCCGGAGAGGTTGTTCTGATGTCTAAACTAAAACCCATGCCCGAAGCTAATTCACAATCCTGCCTCAAATATGACTTTAGGAGCAGTTTTCTATATTTCGGATTTTAAGAAAACTATTCGCACATACTTACCTCCGGAATAATATTTGCATTTCAGAAGACAATTTAAACGCATGATATGATGAATTTGTTTTCAGTGGACAGAAATATTTAGTTTAAGGAATTTTGCAATCTGATACCAATCAACCGTCACTTATCGATAATGGCTTAACGAGAAGTGATTCTCAGAATACCTACGTCTGCTGCAGCTCAAAACGTTATTTGTATCGCGTAGACCAGATCATGAATCACACGTAAATGAAGATGAAATCCGGGCACGATAGTACAACAGAGTAGCGGTTCTACGCCAGCTGCGCTGCTCGAGATTATATCATATTGGTGCAAGCTGTATTGCGTGTACGTGCCGTCTGAATCAGACTCACCCAATCTGAAAGTGGTCGGGTTTATCCCACTTGACAAAAAATTGCAGGTTATCAGGATTCATAGCAGTGGCGAGTCTGTATAGCCTACACCTAGGTGAGTGTAGTTCAGTGTACCATAAAAAAAGAGCAATCAGAACCGGTAGACAGAAATTAACTCGAAACAAAAGTCAAGCGAAAGTAGAAATATCATAAGTGGCGAGCCTTTTCTGTATTCAGAGAACTGAAGAACTGGGTTTTTTTTAAAATTCCTGTTGATTACCTGCTTTTGTGACCTTTAGTGAATTTGGATTCAAGAAAATGTAAGTTTTTCACTACACCTCATCACAGAGTTTATCGTAAGAAAGCAACTTGTTCAGCGTGTATAACGAGACGCATGGCTTTACTCTACTGCTTAGTAAACTGGAGCTGAGTCGTAGAGTGTCCTCTGAAAGGGTATCCGTTGTAGAGCCATTACTATGGTTGTGTGTGGCGGCTCATCAGATTGTTCGTTTACACTCAGGTCTGCTCAGCTGGTTGAAATAAAGTAGTTCTTGGTGTATATCTGTAGAAAAAGAAAGATGGAAGATGACCTTTCGAAAGGAGAGTGAGTGATTTAACAAACGACGAAGGTTATTGGATAATACGAACGAAGAAAATAGATATACCTGACAGAACTTACTTGCACCCAACGTAATCATCGTCTCATTGTTGACGGTGTGTTATGGGTATGTTGATGACCCATCAGTAAGAGTCGGCCAGCTCATTCGCGGCCGCATCCATTACGATATTTAGTCGTCACCACTACCTATGACACTTGTAGTTTCTTTGCGTACCGGGCATTCGAATTCAAAACCACACAACTCGCTAACTGAATCTTCGGGAATCCCCTTCCGGGACAGTTCCATTCAAGGCTACTTATTCCATAACCTACGATCGATGTTACAGGGCGAAAGACTAATCTAGTTAACATTCGGGTTTCTTCACTTCTGATCTCCAGGATTTCACCCACATGCTTTTTACTTCCCTTACAACGGCTGTGTTGGGATCTGTCCGTCAGTCATTCCTCAGACTTGTGCTAATCAGTGCAGCTGCTCAAACATCAAACTGGGTCCAATCCCGCCCGTGTCTTCTCGAAGATGTATCTCAGGGTTGGGAACCACGTCCGAACGCCCAAGAGGCATCTAAGCCATTGTGGATGGAAACGGCTCAGACATTGCGCATTCCGTTGGTACAGTGTTCAGGTATTACAGCCATACAACAGCGTAGACAGCTCCAGTGTGCGGTAGACATGCAGCATAGTGTTCATCTTCAAGCTGTGGCTCTTCCAGACACGTCTTTAAAAACATATGAAGGTAGCACTAGCTTTAGTCACATGCACCCGCAGCTCGCGATCCACGGGCAGATCTGTCGACCAATTGCTGTCCACGTAGAATTATGTAAGGCCGTTCAAAGTGTTTCCATTGACGTGGATTCCAGATGTAAACACAGCACCTCCGCCCGGAGAAGGCTAAAAGAAATGAACTGTCTTAACCGGTGTTGATAACCAAACCAAATTTGGATGTCGTGGTCTCAGGAGCCGTAACCAGTTGTTGAAGTTTCATTTCCTTGTGTGCAAATAATGCATTACAATCTGTAAAGAACAGTGTGCGCATTGTCAAATTACGTGGTCAAATTCGGGCTCCAAAACGTAGACTATTTAGCAAGCGGCCATTCGTGCAGTATTAATTCTGAACGCCGTCCACAAATTTTTAATGAACAACTGTTGGTATTGCGGTCAATTATAAATTAAATAGGGTTAGAGATGGGACCCAGCTCTGTTTCACGTCAGTGACAATCTCAAAACCGTCAGAAGTCGATCCATGTGATTGTATCTTCGTTTTCATACTCGCTGCAGCACTCTAATAAACTTGACGAATTTATCTGGACATCGATACTTACCAAGCAACGACCAAAATGCCCGCAGCCCACAGAATCAGACATCTGGGTAAAATTCGCAAAGAGGGCATACAGGGGCTGGCTGTGCTTATGACACTTCTCCAGAATTCGCAGTACATCTTGGGAACATTGGTTTCCAAAATTTATGCTTTGAATCGGTCCAGCAAAACGCCCATTAAAACCTTTCAACGCAGCTCAGTAACCTGATGACCGATAGCGTAAGTGCTCTGCTTGCTGCTTTTACCTTTAAACAAAGGTACTATCAAGGCATCCCTGAACTCTTGAGAGACTGCTTCCTTTTCCCAGCTGGAGTGAACCAACTGGGGCGAAACACGTTTCAAAACTGGGCCACCGTGTCTCAAAAGTTCCCCTGACAACCCACCTTCACCTACAGTCTTTCCGTTTCGCAATTGTCCAATAGCCTTACGCATATCCGCTAAATCCGACAAGACAGTACATGGAGCCTTGACGTCTCGTTGTGGTCTATTCACGAACAACCCGTCACTAGTAGTCAGCCGATTCATTAAGCTACCAAGGCGCGTGCGCCGAACTTTCGTGATTTCCCTTGGTTGGGTGCACGAAATACCAGTGTCCCCGTTAACCAGTGCTTTAGTAGGTTAGACGGGTGGGCCAAAAATCGCCTTCAGAGAAACGTAAAAATCCTTGTGTTATTGGCGGTTGGCGTAACCCTGCATCAATGCACCTTGATTTCTCGAAACAGTTAGACGAGGTAATGTGTGGCTTTTTTCTCGTCATTGCTTGGATTTATTGTGGAGACAGCGGACACTTCATTTATCTTTCGTATCAAGTTGCGAAAACTGCATAACTGTTGTCGAACTACTTCAAGCATTTCTGGCACTAGTGACCACTGGTTTAGATGACTGCTGCCACGATTTGCTCCTTGAGGTGTTGCCACATACCGCCGGGGGTAATGGATACAGGGGCCTCCTTCAGACGAACGACAACTGTACGCTGAAGTACCATCCGTGTTCACGAGCTCTCCAGCCTCGTAATATCCACTCTTAGCCACTGTGCGTATGACCTACAATTAACAGACTTGGAAACAAAACCAAACAAATGATCAGCCTGTGATCCATGCTGAATTCTGTCTCATGCATCACTAGCGTGATACGCACTCCTCAGATGTCGCGCTGTCACATAATTATGCAGTCAAACAAATGGTGATGACCGCTTCGTGAGTGAGTCAGTATCGCTTGCATTCAGTTAGAATCAAATATCTGTGGTAGTTAACTCTTGAATAACACACAGGTGGAGCGAACGATCGCCGAGGTCTCTGTGTCAGGCTGCTGAGTCGCACCCAACTCGCAAGTTGGAATCGCCAAGGAAAAAAACAGTCGGTCACTCACTGGTGTCGACCGGATTGTGACGGACAGCTGATCATAGAACTGGTCCTTTGTATCATCAGTGTGACACATAGTTGGACCATAAACACTGAAAAATTTAACAAACTTACTTGGGCGGGTCGCAGGTGCATGGATAAGATTCGAGGGCTAATCCCGTGCGGTTCATCAAAGAATTGATGCGGTCAGCGACCGCAAAACCGATACAGTATACTCAAGTAACTTCGTCTGAGCAGCGTATCCCGGGACTTACCATAGTCTGCAAGCCTTGTCTCAATTCAAGGCAGTGACATCGATGCCGTAGCAACTGAGTTCCATGACGAGCAGTACGTTGCGGCGTTCTGACCATCCGGTGCTGCATCGATCTAGTAGCGTATGTACATTCAATGTTTCAATGAAAAGCGTCTTGCGTTTACGGGTATGTCTCAGACTGACATGTGATACCTCCGTTTGAGTCTCTGACTCAACAGTTTGACCTCTAGGACCTGTGTGGTGGACCCCACCCAGAGGCTGTGACTGAGAAACGCGACCTGCGGGTCAACAGGATATAAATTTTTCTAGGGGAAACCCACCAAGACCCTGTGATTCAAAATTCTAACCCGCTTGGCAATGAGGCGCTGGCCCAATAGGCGAGTGAGGCCAATAGGATATTGACAGCCCATGCCGATTACTGCTGCGCGCAGTCAAGTGTTTTGTAATCTACATCAAACTTCCGAGAAGTAATGCAGGTTTTTCGACCGTAAAGGATAATACGGCGGTGGTCATCGTCAATTGTTGGTCAATCCGATTGCTCTTTTGTTTGAGGGCACAATTTTTAACCCTCTCCCTTCTTACGCGGAAGAATGCGGCTAAAGCTGTTAGAACTGAAGTAAAGGAACCACCAGCTGGTGATTTGTCACTGCTGAGCATCGGGCTCACCTGTTGTTGGGTTTTAATACATGCCTTTCGAGGTTTCACTATTTGGCAGAACGCAATAAATGCATTCAGACGACAGGGACGACGCAGATGAAATCCGTCATACACATGTCGCAAATCGCAAGTTTGTTATCACCGTTCCTTATTGGAGAATGGCACGCTTTATACGATAGATAAACTTAATCAAACGAAAGTTGCATTTACTCAAAACGTCGCAGTATATGAGCTGACCACCTGCGACACTGAGTCGCTAGCAAAATAAAGACTTTCAAACCTTTGCGGCGAATTTTCTGTCTGGTTGGGTTCCAGAACAAGCGACAACCTACAATCTGCCCAAAAATACCGTCTATTTAAATCTGAGCAGATAGTCGGTAGTGACTCGATCAACAATCGTCACTAAGACCTGAAATGTTTTACCAATGCGGCATAATGCCTCCTACTGAGTTGAGCTGGTAGGCCACAGACATACAGGGTCAAGCTTTAATGCAGCTTGACGAACTACAAGATTGTTTAATTGGGCAAATTGAGTCGTGAGCTTGCTGGCTATTCACGGTTTCAGGGAACTAAAATAAGGCGAGTGATATCAAGATTTGGACAGTAGAAGATAAAGCTGACTTGAACAAGTTACCTCATTGTTAGTTTGGTTGCTTCCGAATGCTTGGAAAACCTGGGAAAGACTATAGGTAGTGCTACCCCAGGCCATTAGAGTTGTAATAGCTCTGCTAATTCAATCATTCACTGGTCCATGAGTCAAGGGGTGTTTGAGTGAAACGTCTTCAATTCAATGGTCTCAAACTACAACAGCTGAAATAGTCACCTTACGTCGTCCTTTCTATTTTTCGTAATTTTTATCTGAGCAATATGAGTTGTAGTTATACATTGACGGGCTCTGAGGAATGAAATTAGTCAGACTTGCTACTGATTATTCAGTAGTTCACTGGTTTCAATCGTTTAAAATTCCACTTCAGCCTTCTTTTCATTTGAAAAGGAGACAGTATGCGCGCAAGAGTAAATCGGTCAGACACTACAGCTGACACGACTACTAGTTACTCAAGTGGCCAAGACCGTCATCATCCATTGCTATTCTGACAGCAGCATCACAAACGTAAACACCGCTCTGACCACCATTATTTCTCGGCATTATCTCACTCGAATCTTTTTGGTAGGAATGACATGATACAGAACTAGCAAGAACGAATGATTATTTCATACATCTGAACTTCGTGTACTTGTTCGAACTCGGAAACTATCAGGACCCACTGACAAAGACGATCAGCTTTTTGGTTTCACCTCACGTTGTATTTACCAATTTACGCATGTGTTACCGGAGAGTGACAATGTTTATGAGACATTCAAGCAACCAGTGCCCACAGACGTTAGAATTGTCCTGACTACTGGTCACGCGATCGACCTAGCTTGTGCACTCAATGCTGTTGCATTCTGATCTGAGATTCTTGCGAATCGCTGGGGCGGTCACAATCAACTGACTCATACCGGTTTTGTGGGTTCAAATGCACTTGTTCCTGAACCCTATTTTCCCCTGGACTCAGTGACCTTTCCCAACCCGGAGAATGATTGTCCACCTCCCGAATGCTTGTTATGAAGTACTCATTCATGTTGCTGTAAACTTGGCAACGATAAGTGAATGCAAAATACGTACATCTACCACTCATCGTGTTCTGACTGTACTGTTCGGATTCTCAATTTGTTCCTTGCACCGTTCTACGTTTGTTACGCATAATAGTGCACTAATGTGCATTAACCGATTACTTGACTGACTGATCTGAGTTCGTATCACACAATGAGCCATACCAACCGCTCACCCTCGTAATATTCTGATATGCACCTTCGCTACTACTTGGAATTCACTGGAATTCTTGTTGCACTCATTTTGTCCGGTGTTTTACATACAAGAGAAATTTCCTTTGATTGATTGATTCGAATTCCACTGAGGACGCGAGATGCGAGTACCGGTCGAAGTGAATGTAAAGCGACTTCTATCTGATAAAAGTTTGTCTTGACAACAGCGTTTAGAAGGACCTAGTACAATGTGGTTGCTTTCACGTGTTGCATTAGTTCAAATCAGGTTGAAATCAGTCATGGAGTGGAAATTAGCTTATAAGTAGGCGAAACTCTCTGATTATAAAAAAACAAGTAACCCTAACTGTCTTCTCCATCGACACAACAGTGCACACGACTATTACAACTTTTTAATTTAGTTCTTCTAACTGCTTATCTCGACAAAACCATGGACTCATCCTTTGCACGGCTGATTCAGAATCAACTGAACTGATCCAGTACAAAGGTAGGGTGTATGCTAAACTGCTATCAGACCGATAAATCAATGACTGACTCCCTCTGCACATCCTTCCCCTAGATGATTCGATCGAATTCGAATTCACCTATTTTTCACATACTAATTCACTTTTTATCAGGCAAATGACACCTAGTCTACAACAAACAGCAAACGCAAGCCTAACAACCAGAAAAATGGGACTCACTGTTGATATGTTTTCATCAGATAAGGTACATTGAGCAAAATAGCTACCGAGCACATTTTGTTCGGATGGGATGAGAACACGGATCTCATTTGTTTGATTATCACGAGGCCACTTGGTGGTTTGGCGATTGGTGTCTATCCAATCCGACTGAGAGGCAAGGCCGTGTCGCACCGCCATTCTTCGTCTGCTCATGCTTATTGGATAGATGGTGAGAGCCAGAGGCCTAGATTCTGCGTCGGTTGAAGTGCAACTCACTGTCCCCTGTGGCGTGACGCGGACCACGCCCAGTTGTTGTGGGTCGCTGGGCTCATACACAGGCTCTGGTCGTACGTGAATCATACGTTGCTCTGTAATGACACACAATTCGATCGCCTCCGACCCACGCGTCAAGCTCTGACGATATATTGAGTTTAACTGCTGGTTTAACCAGTCTCGATAATGCACCGGGCCAAATACAGGTCGGTGTAAACGTGCCTGTGCCTGACAAGTCACACGGGCCGCACTGTGTTCATGTGAAATGTGCAAACTCCACGCTCGGAAAGTCAAGTCTTGTTTGGTACCAGATTGGTAAACATTCAGTATAGGGGGTATGGGACGTATCGGCTTCGGCAAGCTCACTGTTCGGGGCTTAAATAGAGGACGCATCAAATGTAGATACGCCTGCAATTCAGTTCGTATTAATCGAGTCCCGTTGGTTATGGCGTCCGCATGTTCACAAAATAGCTGGTGTGGTATGGTTTCACAAAACACAACAATCTCTTCCCCAACACTGAAGCAGTTGGGTTTAGCCGGGTGGCTGGCGTTGATTAAGTCTCTATTCCCATAATTATGATTTTCCAAATGCTCAGCCGGCAACTCCAAGTACTTCTCAAAACTCCAAACCCTTTGCACTACTTCACGCAACGAACCGTCTACGTACCTAGCTAACCCAAGCCGTGGTCTCTGAGGTCGTGGTACTGTGCACAACGGATTGACGGCTGATTTATAGACGCTAATCTTTTGCCGGTAGAATTTCGTTGGCCAGTAGTTAGCCAAACATGAATAGTAACCATAGTCGTCCAACTGCAACGGTTTGATATCTAACGTGTAAGTGTGCGACCATCTGAATGGCGGATAGCCGTAAACACGAAGAGGTCGTGTAAACCTATCTGAGCCGAACCAAACTCTACGTGTCTGGAGCCAGAATAAGACGATTGTTTCCGGAATTCCACTTAGTTTTGGTGTTCGTGTCCACCCAATGTTTTCGAACTGATACTCTGTCTGTTTGGTACTTGTGCGTACCACTGGACACATTAGTGTGGTTGTACCCGGTATCAGAACGACACCTGGTTTGGCCTGAATCTCGTATAAATACTGAGATGGGTGATCTTTCCATTTAGATTGTGATTCAACAATGGGTTGAAGTAAACGTTCCCGATGGGCTGCCCAGGAATTTACTTGACGAAAACCTGCTTCTAGATTCTTCGTTTGATCAAAACTGATCCCGTTGTGGGAAATTTCACTTGGTCCAACCTGGCTCACACCAGTAGTCAGAACGTTGTAACTTGACCACCACGGTCTTTCCTCCATTCTTTTTTCACGATTGGTCAAAACAATGTCTATCCGTTCGGTCGGTTCCAAATCTCGTGTACGTGAATGGTTCGATACGGTGACCATGCTTGTTGTGCGGTGCGGTTGATATGGGTGAGCATGTAGATCATATGACAGAATTGGTTCGGTGGTATTTGCAATCAAAGTAGCTCGTCGCAACGCAGAGTTTGAATTTAACAAACTTTCACCCGCATACCGACTTTCCCCTGTTTCGTAAACAGACCGCCTTGAATATCTCTCGTCCAGTTCACCCTGTTTCACATTGGTGTGCATTACAGGTCGCCAAGCGTATCTTCTTACAAGCTGAGGAGTTATCCACGATCGACCAGTAACGTCCATAGGTTCGTGTGTAATCTTAGAGTTGTCTGTCTGAGGTGCCATACCAGGTTCCAGATTCTTACCTTGTTTCTTATGTCTGGGGTACAAATGTGCGAAGCGATGACCTTGAAGTGCGTTCACTTTGAGGTAATCTGAATAAAGATCGATAAATCGCCTTCTCTCCCTTTCGCGTGTAGTCATGGCTGGATTGGTTTCATCGTACTGCAGTCCACCGGAACCGAAGAATGACGGTTTTCTACCTAAGGTATTCACATGTAACTTGGTGTCACCGATATCCACAGCGTCAGTTTGATTTGATACACGAACTGTGTGCTTAGTTTGCCCATGCAGGAGTGGTGGTTGAAGACGACGGTTTAACCATGTAGTGTACACATCTAAGTCCGTACTTTTAAGTTTCTGGCGGTTGACTATAGAAGAGAGGTACTTTTTAGCTGTTTCACTTCCTAATCTGCTATGTTGCTTGTTTCCAAACTTATCGCCCACTTCAATTACTCCCAGGATATCTCGATATTGATCCAAATATGGCGAGTAGAGTCTTTCGGTTTCAATCGGATGTTTGATAAAATTAAGGTTAGTTGCTTGACTTGTAAGCTCACCTAACTTGTGTTGATTCCCGATATATTTCGACGTGATCTTGTGTAATGCTCGTGTCCGCTTCCCTATTAATAGTTGCGATTCCTTTTTACATGGACAACCGTGTTCATCCGTACGGTTGTATAACTGAGTAGCCGGTAACTTCAGAAATGTTCTTTGAGGCATCACTATTTCGTGTGAGTTGTGCACCATTCTACGAATGGCATTAGTCCGATCGTATGTAGCAGAATCAAACTGGTTCAGAAAGTATTCCATTTCTGTGAGACGATTCTCATTCACATTAGTGGAGAATGGGTGCAAATCGGTAGAACAACACTGCAACCTTCTGAGTTGTTGCCGCCGCCGCTGCAACTCCATGGTCTCAGCAGGTTCTTTATCAGCAACGTACCTATCAGGCCCCTCTTCTACCACTATACTTGGTTGTTCGTCACGAGGCCACGGGCGCCTGGACAGAACTTCGATTGATAAATCTGATTCTTCTGGCGACAGTTCTTTTGATTCATCTAGGTCAAAGTTGTTCATCTCAGTCTGCTCCAATCTGCTCAGTTCATATTCACTGGGTTCGACATTAATCACATCCGTTTTCCCAGTCGATAGTGTCTGATTTGCACAAACGCACGTAAGGGTGCAGAAAACCACATAAGTACCACTTTGGGGCAGTTTCCACAAGTATAGCACGTCCCCATCACTCATGTCCTGACTGCGTACAGACCCTAATCCTGGGCCCCATTGCGGTATCGGTCCAGCTAACAAATACCAGCGAAAAGTCATATTATGGCAAACACGGCTGGCAGTACATCGCAGCAGAGTGGTGCGTGGATAGCTAGGCCAACTCTCGGGAATCCATTTCAAAGGAGGAGGCACACAATGAACAACAGGGCCGTGAATCACGCGTTCTCGTCTGACACCGGCATCTAGCATTTCACATCCAAGTCGATTCATGATGGTGTGTTCATTACTGACTAGTTCGTGTTCCACATTTTTAAGAATTATGCTAACAAATCTGGGCCGATCGTTGGAATCACTTCCAATATTTCGTATACCAAAAGTCTGTTCTGGGAAGAGATTGAGTTGCTGGATCGTTCGATCGACCGGATTTGTCGACCAAGCTGTGCATCTGAACAAGATGTGTTGGTTAACCGACAGACGCATTGGAGCTTTCATCCACGTGGTCGGAGACTCCAAGACCTTGTAACCGAAAGCCAGTTGTTTCCATTTTCCACGCACTATCGTCGAGTGAATTTCGGTAGTCTGAAAAACACCGTAACTCAACCGTCCACTGCAGTAATAAGAACCAGAGTCGAATTCCTGTTAGGACAAAATCATGCAAGTATGTCAGTGAGCAATATGCTTAAGTGGAAAGTATAGTAATGCCTTGAGCAGTAAGATGAGCAGATCGATTAATCAATAATCTATTGCGTTTGATATCTGAAAAGCACAGCGGTGATGGATGGACATCGACGCAGATACACTTTCACATACTTACCCGAAACAAGGCGAGACATACAGACACTGTTCCAGTCCGAATGAGTCCCTTCCAGATCGATGGGATCACGATGGGATCAACAAGTTCTGATTAAAATAGAAACCACTTAAGCTTGTCTTACATCACATTGTTCAGAGTGCTGCCAGTATCCTAATGCGTCTTAGCTCGTGTGAGTACACATTGCTTACTGGAAAGTGTGCCTTGAGTTGTGAGCAAGGAACCGTTGTTAACACACTCAGTTAATCTTGCTATATTTATTTATTTTCTTTGACAATTTATATCACATTCAAGAGTCTCACTGCATTCTTCGCGGTGACCGACGTCCCGAGCTCCCAACCACACCCCATCCCACTGCGCTCTGTCCTCTCTAATCCACTGGCGGTACTGTAATAGCCCATTTACCGTGTGTCAGCCCTAATGCCTCAGTCTCAAATATTCATTCACGTCAGATCTGAGTAGCTGACTGTACGCTTAAACTGTCTCATCTATGCACGCATCCTAATACCAATGACCGAGGGCATATAGGCTGACATCCACGTGAATCGCAGGCTAACAAGTGATCCGACAATCTCGGTTCAGGCCACAAACACAATCTTCACCTGACGATTCTAACCCTCCCTGACTGTCTGCCAGCCTTTTTCTGTCAACGTCAGCGTTCTGGATGAAATGAAAATGGCCATAATTTTGGAATACCATGCAATTCTTGAGATTAAGTTGTACCATGTACTGCCTGAGGAGAATGCTTTTGTGTGAGCAAAGCCACGGACAACATTTCGACCATCGCCTATGAAAATGTAGTTCATATTCTAATAGTCTGCTATTGCAGACCGGTATTGCTGACCTGCTTAAAGAACAGCATATAACAGGCCGTAATCAACAGATTGATGCACATAGTAGATTCGGTCAGCTTCGAGTGAACCACAAAAGCTGAGCAACTATACTGCAAGTACTGTCTCACCAATGCCAAGTTCTGGTATGTGTAGTAGGATAATATAAAGTAGGTAGCATAACACTGAGTTCTTGATTTTATTCAATCTAGATGAGAAGATACCTTGTGTGACACGGAAGGCAAGTGTACATCAAGAAGATGTAACCAACTCTAGCTAATAGTATCCAGTAAGAACTGTATGGTGTGTATGGTTCACCTGTAGAGTTGGAAAAGTGTTCAAATATCACTAGTCAATTCGGTAATTAATAAGAGATTCATGGGTCTGACGTGCCTCCGGTGAAATGAAAGTGTCTAATCTGGATCACAATCAGAAACATTTGCGATTGCAGTCTGCACAGTTCCGGACAGGCCTCTTTATGGACAAAATAAAAGTATTGCAAGAAATAAGTCACACCATTAACGGCCTAGTTCGATTTGTACACATGTGTATCGACATTTCATCCTGAAACGCACAACCCATCCAAGACCCGTATGATGCAAATGTCACGTGTTGACCAAAACCAAACTGCCTTCGCACTTTGGGTGTTTCATTTTTCAGGGCAAAGCGGGTTGTTAGAGTAAAAAACACTTTCACCTGTGCAACATCTTTGAACCAACTGTCCACGCCGATCTCGACGACACAACAAGTGGCCTCCAGCAAGGCACCTAGCTATGGTTAATGTGCCAGAAAAAGATATAATGATATTGTAGTGGATTACCAAACCGGAGGTGCGAGTATTCCAACTCTCTTCTATATGACCAGATCGGAGGCACGATTATTCCAACACTCGGTGGAATATCTCGACGTGGTCGTGAAATACGGCCAAAGCCCACAGCGGATAGATTGCGGACAACACGGGCGACGGACGAGCCATCGCCCAACGAGATCGGACCAACGGACGAGGAATGGCAGGCGGAAAACCCCCGACAGAAGGCGTCGGTCACACACACGGTTGGCGGCATCCGAAACGGATTAGCCTGTCACAGTGACCGAAGCCAGAGGACGCCTGCGCTTAACCATCACCCAAGTGGCTTGCGCTGCACCACTTGTGGTTCCACTCACACACCACGTATCCGGTGTAAACCCGAAGGAATAAGACCAGTAGGTGTGTGAGTGAGGCCTTTGTGTCCAGCCGGCCAATGCTGGTTAGCCAATTGAATGGCTAGCAGGAAAAGGAAACCCTTATCTCTCGGAAAATAAACAGAGAGAGACGTGGCCTTCTTCGCTTCATTGGCCGGGTCCACTGTGGAGGCAGCAAACGCGGCATTCTTCTCTCGTACCAATTCAGCGATAACCACGTTGTTGTCGTCGAACCAGTCCGGACGTTTCTGGCATTTGAGACCGATCGTCTCGGTGGCTGCCGTCGTGATCCGTTCCTTGATGAATTGCCACGTAGTGGATAAAGGCGCGTCGTGCAGACGAGCGGCAACTGCACGCTGGAAAACAGTCTTCATCTCACAGTTCTCCAATCGTTTGATATCCAACTTCTGCCGTTGTCCGGAAGATCTACAATAAACAGACTTGCGTACATGGATAAATAATTTAGTCCTGACCAGCCTATGATCTGTGCTACATTCAGCGCCGCGCATCACTCGCGTGATACGCACTTCACTAATGTCGCACAATCACGTAGTCAAGCAAATGGTGATGACCACTTCGTGGATGGGTCCACGTCGTGATGTCGCTCGCATCCAGCTGGAATCGGGTGTTCGTGATAGCCAGCTCGTGAGTAGCACACAGGTGGAGCAGACGATCACCGTTCTCATTGACTGAACCAATGCCGTAGGGTCCGAGGACTCCCGGCCAAGCTACTGAGTCGCGCCCGACTCGAGCGTTCAAGTCACCCAGAACAAACAGTCGGTCACTCACTGGTGTCGACCGGATTGTGACGGACAGCTGATCATAGAACTGGTCCTTTGTATCATCAGTGTGACACATAGTTGGACCATAAACACTGAGAAATGTAGCACACTTACCTCGACCGAGTCGCAGGCGCATAGACAGCATTCGAGGGCTGATGCCGTGCGGTTCGCCTATCATCAAAGCATTGATGTGATCAGCGACTGCGAAACAGACACCATGCTCCCGAGCACCGTCTGCCGGGTAACCTATCCAGTAGAAGGTGTACCCAGCACCTGCTTCCCGCAACTTACCTTGGTCCGCAAGCCTTGTCTCGCTCAAGGCTGCTATGTCGATTCCATAACGACGCAACTCCATCGCGATCAGTGCAGTGCGCCGTTCTGGCCGCCCTGTTGCGCTGCATCGATCCAGCAGCGTGCGCACATTCCATGCTCCAACACAGAGCGTCTTGCGTCCCCGGGCCTGTTTCAGGTTGGTCTTCGGGTTACTGAAACTTGAGTGAGCATTATCTGCTCGAGGATTCTTGTTGGGGGAACAGTATGAGGGTGAGTGTTTGGCAGTAGCATATTTTCGCCTATCCACCCTGCCATGTGCAGCAGATAGGGCGACCCGGTTTATCGGTGAGCGACGGCCGATGCAGTATGGTATTTCGTTTATGTTGTGTAGTCATGGTTTTGTGGGCTTAGCATACTGTCAGGGCACCCAGACCTAGACAGAAGAGCGATTAGGGCCCACAACCAAAGCCTTTGGCTCAAAAGCCTGTACTGCAAGGCAGCAGGTGACGTACACGCACACATACGCATCAACCACCTGAAACAGGCTGGACAGTCACAACCCAAGAAATTCGGCACATTCACAGAAAGATAATACTGCAGAGACAAACCGACCACACATATACCGAATCATATCAGGCAAAAAAGAAGCAAAAACAACATCAAACCGTT
>LOND01000133.1:31660-75989 GCA_014220965.1 Paragonimus kellicotti | reverse complement strand
ACCGTCTGTCGGGTAACCTATCTAGTGGAAGGTGTACTCAACACCAGCTTCCCGCAACTTACCTTGACCCGCAAGCCTTGTCTCGCTCAAGGCTGCTATGTCGATTCCATAACGACGCAACTCCGTCGCGATCAGTGCAGTGCGCTGTTCTGGCCGCCCTGTTGCGCTGCATCGATCCAGCAACGTGCGCACATTCCATGCTCCAACACAGAGCGTCTTGCGTCCTCGGGCCTGTTTCAGGTTGGTCTTCGGGTTACTGAAACTTGAGTGAGCATTATCTGCTCGAGGATTGTTGTTGGGGGAACAGTATGTGGGTGAATGTTTGGCAGTAGCATATTTTCTCCTATCCACCCTGCCATGTGCAGCAGACAGGTCGATCCGGGAGATCCTGCGTGACGGCCGATGCAGTATGGTATTTCGTTTGGTTTGTATAGTCATGGTTTTTGTGGGCTTAGGATACTGCCAGGACGCCCAGACCTAGACAGGAGAGCGATTAGGGCCCTCAACCAAAGCCTTTGGCTCAAAAGCCTGTACCGCAAGGCAGCAGGTGACGCACACATACGCATCAACCACCTGAAACAGGCTCGACAGTCACAACCCAAGAAATTCGGCACATTCACACAGAGATAATACTGCAAAGACAAACCGACCACACATACACCGAATCAGATCAGGCAAAAAAGAAACAAAAACAACATCAAACCGTTCCAAAGCACAGCACAGCGGCACCATACACAACGTACGCATCTGCTTTTGTCTGGTTGCTCCCCTGTGGCCAATCTGACATGGTTGAACCTACATCGACCAAAGTCGAAGTCAGCACAGCCCACCGGATCAAAACAACACACAAGCCTGACCACCACGCCAAGGTAGCAGACCTACCCTCTCTCACACACACACAAGATAGCAGAAAAGGTCAGGGTTGGTCACACAAACATACCCACACACAAACCTGGGCAGAAGTGCATACGACGTGTGAGCGGAAACCGGAGCTGTTGTGGACCGGAATTCTGATTCATAAACGCGAGCGCGCGCGTAGCATGGCAACCAGCGAGTTGGACAATAAAGATTGTGCTTTATTCGGACGCCTTTTCGCTACAGTATGATGTAGATCCTGATGAATTACAAGGCAGCAAAACTGAGACGGACCAAATAACATTCGTCATTTTAGTAGCATGGCTATAAAACTTCACGTCAGTCTGCAAATGGCGCGTTAAACCAAAAAACACACCATGACGTTCCGCAGATTCCATGAGAAAATTGTTATCCTTCAAGCAGTAATTTGTAGACCTGCGTCGTTCATGCCTGCAGCTTTTTATTACAAATTATCTGCTGAAGAATCTGTCCTGATAGAATACTGTTTTAGGGAGTAGTGTATTTTGACTTCCTCAATTTGCACCCATCGACGCATCCTGGTTACCAGCTCTCTGCTGCCTTTCAAAAGCGGAGATGTTCCAACTTGAACATCATTCACGCCTGATCACGGCCTTTGCATTCAGACTTCTAGCAAACCTCCTTCGAAAAAAATAGAACTTGAGTTTCGCTCTCGTTAATAGCTTACCCTTGCCACGGCCCGGATTAGAAATCCAGTCATGTTTTCATACAATCATTGCGTCGAATTAGCGTGCGTGAACGCTCAACCAGTTTCGTTTGTGATTAACGATCAAGTTGCCTGAGTCGCGGTTACTGTCTGTTAACTCCAATCGATAACCCCGCGATTAGGACTTCCTAGACAGGTCGAAATCTCCGATCTCATTAAACCTGCTAGGCGATATTTTAGATTACTGATGAACAGTCGAGGATTTGATTAATTTCAAATCGAACATCATTGACATCTGACCATGCCTTCGCATTCAGACAGCTTTTCCACCTAGCCTCCTTAGGAAAGAAGCAGACTCTAGCTTCGCTCTTGTCGTAGATTGGCAATAGTGTATATCTGCAGAGAAGTTTGTCAACAGCCAGGCGTTATCGATCGTGGACCGTGGTGACCCAAACACTGGGAGGATGGAACCAAACGATTTGACCTGAGACGTGCGTACACTCCGTGCTGGTTAGTCCGGTTGTGGTTACAGCGGTGTTATGGCTGTTTGCTAGACCGAAATCATTAACTTGTTGAGCACTAGTTTGATTACTGGTGAGTAGCAGGGGATTTTGGTTGTGCATACATTGAATCAAAACCTTCTACTACTCATCAGTAATCAAAATACCGCTCAACAAGTCAATGATTTCTGTGATTTCAACTTGGAGAGAAGTCCTAGTCGAGGGGTCATCGATTGGAGTTAACCGTGTCTCCTCTCGAGACGATCGGGCAACCTGATCATTACTCACAAGCGAAAGTGGTTGAGCGTTCACATATGATAATTCGGTCGTGCCTAATGTGAGGTCAATGGCGCAGTGGTAAACACGGTTGCCTCATGAAAGCGTGGCCGGAGTTCTAGTCCCGGCAGTGGCAAGGATATGCACTACTGACGAGCTCTAATGAGAGCGAAACTCGAGTCTAGTGCTTCTTTTCGAAAGGGGCCGACTGGAAAGTCTATGGGAATGCGACAGCTGCGATCAACAGTGCGTGATCAGCTTAGGTGAAACCAAAATCCCCTACTGCGCATCAGTGAATCTGCTTCATTTATGAATCCAGTTCTTATTATTCAGCGTCTGGTGCGAAACTTATCGTGATGGCACAATCCGTTATGGAAATATCGTTCTGCTGTGTCCACTTGTACTCACCGGCGCATGCTGGTTCCCAGTGCACCATTGGATTTGGAGCGCTGTAACGGTTACAGAGACGTGTGTGACCGATCGACTGTGGTCAAATCACTGGGCCGATTGGACCGAGCGTACTGACTGGAAATGCGCGTACACCCTCACCCAAGCCACAGCCAGATTAGTTGGCTGTGCCTCCGGCGGTTTGTTGAGCCCGTTCGCTCGGTTAGGAGGTGTGCTCACTGGATAAGTCCTTTGGTCTGGACTCCGGATTTTGTTGCCACGTTCCTACTTGAGGGCGGACGGTGTAACACAATTCTAAGGCCTTATTCCATCCGCCCTCTATACTCACGATCCAGTTATCGCATAGTCTACTTGTTGCGATACACGTGCTACTTTGCTGTCTCCTGGACTTACGGAGAAAGTTACTAACGTGAGCAGTTATTTTTTTCATCTAATATTCCCTACATGTCTCTATAGGTTTGAATGGAATCCGGCTGTCTGAGAAGCAAACAGGGTTTTTTCACACTGAAAAATACCTGATTAGACAAACTTCATTTTAATTTCTGTCGGGACTATCATTATATACGCCGTTTGACGTGTTACATACCAGCGATCGGTGTGAATCGAAATAAACCGGTGCACCTATGGCTGAGTAATTAAGTTGAAGATGGAAGTGCGAGGTGGGAAACCGCGCAACTGTCCGCACGTATGCCGAGTCCTTCGGTGGTAGGTCACGGAAACATGGTTATGTTACGATTGCCTCAGTTACACCCGTAGCGAAATTAAGCGTTTATGTGAGCACGAAAATATCTGAACAACCGTATGCTTCTGAAAGAAACCAAAACGTGGATGAAACCAAACGAACGACATAGCTAGTCGGTTACCAGCTAGGCACAGAATTCATGTTACAGTATATGTATGAAAACAATATGTCATCCGCGTTAGACATATAATGTTTGCTAGTTGGGGACTTTTCTCTATTCATAATCAAAACTTTTATCAAGGAAACAAGTCGTTGATACGATGCGTGAAAACACTTCTCCTTATTGGTTTGCAATACCCCTCCAGATTATGCGATAAAATCATATTGTGCTATTTTGTAAGGCATAACTTTCTGATTTTGATTAGTTAAGAGTGGAACGAACCGCGATCGCTTCAAACAACTGACAAAGACTAACCAATTTGACAATACAAGCATTACAAGGAAGTGAACAGAAAGTCTGACTCGTTTAGCTACATCGGCGATAATTTTTGGCACTCACTTTGAATGTAGGTTGTTCAGACCAAGATTTGCCCTATATGCCACTTAATGACTGATGTTTCCATTTACCTCTGTCCGTTTAATGCATATAAACCGAATAAACTTCATGAGTTCGGCATCAAATTAGGGATCTTATGTGTTAATAAAATCAAACATAGCTACATTTTACCTTATTTTGGATCATTAAAAAAACTGTTAAGGAACGGGACGTCATTCGCCACAGACACCGTTTAGCGTTTCATGTAAGAACTTTACAATCAGGTGTTTAGAATCCCATTAGAATTCATTCGCAGTCTATCTGTGGCACCAGTAAGCAGGAAAATGATCCATCGTTGTAGGCACTCTAAATGTCATAAATTTAATGATCATAGTATAGGTCTGTACAGTTTAGGCAACCTAGGGGTTAATTATTTAAAGACATTGCATGAAAGTATACGTCATATGTGTGCATGAAACACACTTATTCTATGATAAAGATGAACGATCATACTATACTGCTCATGAGCAATCAGGCGGAGACAAGTAGTGAGGTATTGAAGTGACTGGGGAATGCTCAAGAAATAACGGAGAGCAGTTCAACAAGAAATTGTTTCCTACACATCAATTTGTTGGCGACTGATGCATCAGGGCATGTAGTTATTTGCGGACATATGTTTATGTTTCTTGTGTTTTACAAGCACATACCAACCGTGTCGGTTTTATGAACAAGTAATCCTTGTTCTACCCGCGTTCTTGACTTATAACACTACTGCCCTTTACAAGCTGACAGCGTACATATCTATCATCTGTCCTTTCTCAGATCCACAAACACTGAAAATTTCTTTTGATTGAACTGCTTCATCGGACAGCAAGTAATGAGGTAGCTCGGAGTCAACGCTGACTACGATGCAGTCGAAACAAAACGCCAGCAGCCGTGAAATCAATTGTTACAATTCGAACTTCAAATACCCTTATATATAGCAGTGAGTGCGATAGTTGATTAAGCGAAATGAAACAGTGCTGTGTTTGTCACATTGCGTTCTGTAGATGCTTGATTTGCGAGAATCTTTTTAACTCGGCTGGCTTGCTAAACAGATCCTCGGATTGAGGTGAGAGATTCCAGTCGAGACTCCTCAACTCCCACTGAAGTTACCTAACCGGCTGGTTGACTGTGAGCGCAACGACGAACCTGCTGACGATTGTTCCGCCTGAAACACTGGATTGGAACGGCAAGAACAGAACTGCAGACAACTAGTGTTTATGAAGAGAGAACTACGAGGATTTCTGCTTATACGTCAATCTGTCAGAGATAACTAAAGAACACCTGTTAGCTATGTTTCGACGGGCAGTCGGAGATGGAGGAGGGAGAAGATGGAGGAAGATGAGAAATGAACCGAGCGTGCTTATTTGTAAGATGGAACAGTATTGTTTGTGGTAAACAAACGAAAAATTCGAACACACTCATTATGTCCAGAGGAATCGACAATCCAAAAGAAAAGTAAGTCATAATGTTGCCACTTTGAAGAAACCAGCAACATCACGCAATTTCTGCAAGTGATTAGGGGAGACTCTCATCCGGAACAGAATGATCATCGGCATTCAGAATTCAGTTACGAGAAAAAGATCGCTGAAATTTCCGAAGTTGACGTCCTTCCAATGCATCGACATTTGCCATACCGAAGAGGCAATTAAACAAAGAATGGCGTCCTTGAATGTGGACCGCGGCCTGCTATCAGACGTTGTGGACAGTGATATCGTCAGAAAGAAAAGTGTACAGCCTATAGAAAGCCGTGCATCAGGTGACGAAAAAAGAATCATTTTGCCAAACAGTGCAGGTCGCCTGCGGTAAGTCTGATCTCATGTTCCCACACACTGTTTGCGCTGAGTGAGGTATTTAGTGCTCTGATCGCAATAAAAGTTTCCAGAAGATAAGAAGAATTGAGAGAGAGTTGGATTTTGTAACTTTCAAACTGGAAGCCAATGTTGGATGATTGCAATGAACACAGACTCTGGGGCATGTTCGTGCAATTCAGTTTGAATTAGTTTTTAATGACAATAATTAACTCACTTGTACAACGATCTTGAGGACACCCACAAAATAAAGATGGGTGTATGATATACTAGACTCTTTTAGTCCGTATAAATTAGAACTGCGCTGAACAAACGAACACTTATTCCTTCATTTGCCTAGATGACACGTTGTAGTGTTCGCCATTCTGACTACTCCTTCCTCAACAAGTTCACACATTTAGCGGAGATCACTTTTGTGAGAAACGATACACACATTATATGGAAAACCTATCGTGTTGGAAAGCTGTATCCTTAATCGCACCCACCGTCCGCAATTTTAATTAATGATTTTCTATGTAGCTATTACTGATATAAAGTTTTCACCACATTTTCTGTCCTATTTTGCAAGCGACATTTGGTTTCGTTGGGACGAAGAGTCACATTTCTAACTCGAATCGTTTTGATCAATTTTTCGAACAAATAGTGATAGTCTTTTATGAGGTGGAAGTACATCCATCTGCACCCCAGATCGGAACTGGTTAGTTCAGTAAACTTTCATTTATATAATTTCCAGTTCATTTCATAGACTTGACCAGATCCTGGGTTTGGCTGTGGGTGAGCGAATTAGTTGCACCCCGCCTAGTCAAATACCGAACGAAGGCAGGAGTGTGGATCAGTTCGACCGGAAAAATACTTTCGTTCTATCCCGTTTGACCTGGACCATGAGAAGACTAAACTTGAAGTTTGTCCATAATCGTAGCAAAGTTATGCTTTTCCATGCGCATAGTCATCCATTTTTTGCTCATCTTTTATCCGGGAACTTCCTAACCGTTAAAAGATGAGTGTAAATTTGTTGATCCATGAACTGAGAAAATTCGTCCCCATCGTTTGCATTCCCTATTTTTCCCACCAACCTGACATTTGTTCTCACTACCTTACCCACCCCGTTGTTTTATTGAACTAATTTGTCATTAATCGTCTGCGGCGCGAGTAGCCATTCTTGACCTGGCCTACTCGCGTGACGGTTCACCTTTGACCTTGCTGGTCCCGTTGGGAAACCATTGATTTTGTTGGACAAGACTATCGTCGTGAACGATTGAGGTTTACCTATTGTAGTTATCGAAGCAGTTTCCTTAACAGTGTAACGGTTCAGTATCCTGCGCCAAACCGGATGGCTCAATTCTAACCATCAATTCGGGGAACCGGTTTCCTTTCATACCGGGAAAAAATAATTTGAACCGCCGAATTTTCTGATTGGTTGACGGATAAATCCGCTGTCGAATTAATTATTGCCAAAATATGCGTACCTACAAACAGCTCATAATTATAAATTATTCAATATAGTGGTGTAGTTATTTGCATGGAAAAAGAAGAAATAAATGTGCCGATTTGTGTAACGATAATTACACGTATATCTATATTTATATGCACATATCTAGTTATGTGGACTGATAGGTATATATATATATATATATATATATATATATATATATATATATATATGAAGAAGTCTTTATGTATTTTAATATGTATCCGTCCATATGTATGGTTCGCTAAGCGCGCAAACGTCTGTGCGTCCCTGAATGTACCTTCAGGACACCTTCACTGACACTGTCACTGAAATAAGTGCGAACACTGTTTTGCGAAACAAGGTAGAATGTGTCGTATTTTATATATTTCTTAGCAAGCTTATTTGTACCATTTTACTCAAACGTGATGTAACTTTCATTTCATTAAATTTTCCAAAAATTTTGTATGAAAGGAAACCGACTCTCATCAATTCGTCCCACGTCTGATCAGGAGACCACATGTCATCTTTCTCGCTCACATATCCCTGGCCTATTCTCAAGGTCACAGACACACATCACGCGCTCCACAGGCCAGCGCGTGATTCGGCTGTCCCTGTCAACATGACCCGCTGGGCTTTTTCTCGCCTTCACTCACTTGACAGACAGTGACCCCTTTTCCCTCAAACTGCGAGTGCCAAGATCAAATGCACACACACGTGCTAACTTACAGGTAAGTGACGCACACATGCAGGCGAGTAAAGTCGCAGAGACACCACCTCTCGGACGGTGAACAAGATCAGCAACGCGCAAAGCCAACGGACACGAGCTACACCACAACTGTACAGCTCCACATCGCATCCACGTGATCCTGTCCCTGCAACACTGCCGACACACAGCATACACCTGGATATTGTTATCCACACTTTTATCAACCGGGACATTATTTTGTATTGTACGTGAGTCTCCTGGCTTGTCTATTTCTAATCATTTTCCTGTTTATGCCTATTCGTATTATACACCTTAATACTCAACTGTGTACCCTTCTTTTATATGCAGTTAGTTAGACCGTAGTTATATATCTGTATCCCAAACCACTTCATTACGTAACAATAGTACCGTAGAAATTGTTGGGTCCAATCTTGTTTTCAATTTGGGGATCCGTTTTTGGGCTACGCGTAACTCAACGATCAGACGTGGATCGTTACACTGAAGCGTTATCGAAAGTAGCTCTATCCCATAAATACACGTTTCCCATTATCTCTACTGGGAGTTTCAACTGACGGAAGCACCTCATAGGATCTAAATGGGGAAATAACTAAATCAGTATCCGAAGTTTGGTGCCAAACTCGCTGACAACCCATTTATCATGAGTAAATATTTGGTTGGTTTTGTGTCACCTTCCTGAAACCGTGCCATCTTGGATGCAAGGTTTTGCAATTAGATATAGAAATTCTGTTTGAAAACCTTAACAACCAGTTGCAAAGTTTATATTCGTTTTGCAGTGTGGATTTTCAGCATTTAGACCCAACCCTCGTCAACACTTGTAACAAGTACTTGAATCATAAAACCTCAACCTATGGGCAGTCTGAAAAGCTACATCCACATAATGTTTAAGAAAACGATCACTGTACTATGAAATCAAGACCTGACAAATGGACAGAAGTTCCTTCGAAATAACGACGAACCTCTTGTTCGAACGTACGAAATTCCGTATCGAAAGGACGAAATGATAAAAAACTGGAGATTGAAAAGGGATTCTCGAGGAGGCTATATAGGCTAAAACAGACTGAATCTATTGGCGCTTTTGTGCCCGCTCGCAATCGTATGGTGGAACCTCGTATCTCGCGGTTGTACGAATATCACCCAGACAGTTGACATGTGAGTGACCTCATCGTGCGACTTCGCAGTGGCTCTTGAACATTCTAAAATCAACCACAAAATAAGTAACAAACAGTCCAAAATATACACTTGAATTAGCGAACTTTATACCAAAATTCAGTGTAGTAGACAAAAAAATTTTCCCCGTAGGCGTATCCTTGCTAATCACAAATATCCTTTTGGTCGAACTTATAAGGTTTCCTAGCGACTGCATCGAAACTCAATATACTCATGTCTGATTATACAAATAAGTCTGGGAAATTACTGTTGTTCTGCGCCAGCAATATCCACATCTAATTCAATGATGAACTTACCATTAGGCTCGGTATACGCTGAGATTTCATGAGTGTGCCGGGAACCAAATGCTACACGAATTTAGTAAACAAATAAACCAATACCGAAGGTTTTTGCTTAGTGGATCGGATAGAAGATAACTGTCGTACCGACAGAGACCGACGAGCAACTGTCATTTCTGGAAACAGCAATGATACATATATCAGATTGATTGTTACAATGAAGTGTAGTTAAGAAGAAAAGTTGGGGTGATCAACATCTGATCTTCCACAGCTACGGCCTTCTGCACTGTTTGACTAATAGAACAAAACGGATCCGTACAGAACACACAATAACTGCAGAATTAAGGGATATGTGGGAGACTTGTTCGAGGGAACCCTTGAGCAGAAGTATGACAAAAATGTAAACTTGACTCTCAGTAGGTACCTCTGATAAGGATAACTATTTAACATTACCATTTAGAAGGAACTCGGGGTCAATAAGACTGGATGACTGACTTAGTCAACAGGCTAGGTCTGTAATTACCTACTATTCACAGCGGGCAGCACCAATCAACTTGAAGATAAAATGCTCAACAATCCCTCGTTATTTTTAATATATTTCTTTGACAGTTCTCGTGGTTTGATGTACTCTGGCCACACTACTAAGTGCCTGTTTGGCTCATTCCGGGGAGACTGTAAGGCATCAATCAATTCATCCTGGTCCAGTAGGTTAATTGAAATCATCAAACAGACACGAGGAAGGTAGTTCACATTATTCGCCGGTCTCCATCACCTCATCGTGAAAATTCAAATATTTCATCTTATGGATAGCCAGAGTGGTTGTAATTCGATTATGTCATTTAGATTTGTGCATTCAAAAACAATTCATGTTGCCATGGCTAAGTACGGTCGTTCAATCTAGCATATCTTTCGATTCCTCTCCAACTGACTCAGCTCGATTAACACTGACTGCCTAGAACCTACTTCATTCACGTTCCTTATCATAAAATAGCCATGTTCAAAATTTAACATCATTCGCAATTTATCCCAGCTCTCAAATTCACGTAGACCTTTCAATCAGTCTTTTCAAGTTAACAGGCCGTAATTATTTCTCTTACCGAGATGATCGGGTAACGTGATCACTACTTATAATCGAAAATAGCTGAGATTACAAACAGGATAATTCAGTCGGGCATAATGGGGGATCAGTAACGCGTTGATCAACAGGTTTGCCTCATGAAAGCAAGGCTAGAGTCCAGATTCCTGGTGTGACAAGGATATACACAACTGATGAGTTCCACCAAGAGCGAAACTCAAGTCTAGTGTTTCTCTTCGAAGTGAGCTAGCCGAAATGCTAATCTGAATGCGGAAGGTGCGGCCGATTATCAGCAATATTCAACTTGGAGGGATTAGACTCGAGTTGAGCTCTTGTTGGAGCTCATCAAAGGCGCAGGTCATCGGCCAAATAACGTGAGTTTTTCAAGGGGGATGACAATTATAAAACCCCAATTGAGACCATGAAAGTCATACTAGATGCTCTCATTCTGAACTACCATTTTAGATTAACCACATACGCAACGTGTAAGCATTGTGCTGGCTCAACGGAACTTCTGACATACTAGATCGATCGTTTTCGTGTCTCCTAAGAGTGGACGCCGCATGGTAGAGGACGCACTACTATTGAAAGTATAGGTGGAGTGACCTGGGAGAATGGTAACATTCATCTGTATGTATGTGTGTATGACTGATACGACTATGTCGAGTCAGTCTGTCGTCCTATGCTAAACGGGTGAGTTTATCATGGCTAACAAGTGCTATTGACACACGTCTAGGTATGTCCGCATTTGCCTAGTTAGCTGCATTAAACTCTTGCCTTCTGACTACTCTATTCAAATGAATCGGAGATGGCACACTGTTTAAAGCATTTTTCCGTTTTCCATCAAGCAGACAGCACATGCGAAGGATCTCCCTTCTCCACTAATTGTGGTGCACTGGTCAAACGAACTTACCACACTGGATAGCACGCTGATGTCAATCGAGCGACTTCGTCCAGTCTGATCAGTGAGGACACGTACGCGTGCCGAATGATATCCAATGGCCCACAATCCTAACAAGTCGAATTTGTGCTGGATACCATCCAGTCCTTGGGAAAGGAATGATTGCTCGTCCGTTTCGAAAGTTACCGAAATCACCGCCACATCGTAAGTAGTCCGTTCCGAATAGATCATCCGATGCAAACTCATGTGCACGACGCTTCTATTCGTGGGTGCAGTGATGGTGCAGACGGTATTGAGTACATCGCCCACTTTCAGCGTCGGTGATTCAGGCACCAGCGATTCGTAGGGATCAGCCGAAATACCGATTTTTGTTGAAAGTTGTTCACTCGCCCCTTGAAACGTACATCGGAGCTCTACAATTCCGTTTGTCAATCCGCCGATCAGAGGGACAATAGGTCGGTGAGTCACCCCGATAGTATATTCCAGTTGTTTTGCCTTCAACACGGCCTCTGGAGGAACTAGGTGTTCTTGTTGTACAGACGGTTGTGTACGATTCAGTGTGTTAATGTACATTTCCATTTGTTTTCCTAACCACATTGGTTCCGCTCGCACCATTTGGATATGTGCTCGACCGCGAAGCGGGTAGCCAGCCACACGGCACTCCCACCTTTGGGTGGATGCGTCAAAAATAAAACTCAATATCTGCGGTCTTAGTGGAAACCGCAAAGTCATTACATTACTGACTAGTCTGGTTCGGATTTTTGATTCTTCAGGAGAGCCTAAGGTAAGCAAATCCAGTGTTTCACAGAATACTTGACCACGGAAATCATGAGTGCGTAATCGCAGAATGGAAAAGTGTATCAAGTGACTGCTAGCATTGTCGTTCTTCAGCGAAGAAATTGAACAACTATGAGCATAGGATAGGAATTCGTTTGCATTCACTGGTTTAACCACAGAACAGTCACGGTCAGTGCCAGAGACAAGGATGCACGGAAATCCTTCAAAAAACAAAGTTTCCGTTTTTGGAATACAAAGGATAATAGTTAATTTCGGAGTGAGGTAGTATAGCTTGACAGCCTGATGTCTGCTGGATATGCGGGATACACAGTGAAAGGTTCTTAGACCACCCGTCTGTGACACAGTCTCATTGGTAAACAGTTCCGGAGCAACGGGGCACGTGCCCGCTATTGTTGGGATTGATATTGGGCTGCTGTACTTCACTAAGGCAGACGTTTTCGGAAGATCAGTTAACTTGCGAACTGATTTAGTTAGATGTTCTAAGGGTTGAACCAAACAGATCAGTTCACCAGAGGAAGTATTCATAGGAAGCTCTAGTAATAGCAGTACTGCCCTTGTCAAATCATTGCCTAGATGTAGTCTGGGCTTTGCGCGAGCCACGACCATGTACGATCGGCTGGTTAGATTGTGGTTTCCATGTGACCGCAACAGCAGTAAAACCTCCAGGTTGGTTGTGTAGCCAAGGAACTCACATCTGAAAAGAATAGCCGAGGTTATGACACTTTCCCGGTTTGTGATATAAAGCGCCGGCTGACTTATTTCTGTTGGATTACTTGCAATCGAAGCATATGTGAAATTGACCGCATCAAACACCTGGAACCAGATGTCCGAAAACCAAGTGTATACAATTATTTACAAAAAATGACATATAATCTGAGTTCGTTACAACACAACTTTGTTTTCTGAACTGACGGGTTGAACATTATTCCCACTTAATCACAGTCAACGCATCTTTAGACTTCTGACTAGCCCGGTTTAATAAGAATAACACGACTTGGGTTTCACTCTTGTTTGTATGCTTCACACCCCTGTCCGAACCGGATATTAAGCCAAATTTCTCTAGCTTTTAAGGCCAACCTGTTCACCATTACTCCACCGACTTCCAATCAGTCATGAGTGAATCGTCACATCTGAATGTTTGTTAACGATCCCATGTGAGATATCGTCATGCTGCTAAATGTTGATATTTGTACGTATGTGTATGTACAAGTCGATACGACCACTAAACCGACAAGCAAAATTTACAGCTCAATGCTGAGGTTGAATGTGGAAAACTGCTGACCGGTGCTTTCAATTTTGTATCAATTTGATCGTCCAATCTAGTCAAGTACAAATCCTGTGATTATATCACTCGGCGAACATTTTGTAGGGTCTATACCTTTTTCCATACTGGTTTCTCTTTTAGGCATAAGAATGTATCTTTTGTGTAAAAGCCTTTCGTTTTAGGGCAGTAGAATTTCTCCATTGTATTTTCAGGCTATGAAAATGATTTATGATTCGTCTGATAGAGTCATGTTTGGCGGTCTATTCGATTGCGGCTGCACTCCTTGGTCGCTACGACAGGACGACGTCCAAGAGAACACGAGCTGTTAGAGGCGTCACGTGGTCCAATCGGGGTATAGAGTCCAGCCCAGAGGGGGTAGAGAGCACAAACCAATGAATGTTGAGTTGAACATCACCCACAATTGATCGCAGCTGTCGCATTCCCATAGACTTTCCAGTCGGCCCCCTTTCGAAAAGAAGCACTAGACTCGAGTTTCGCTCTCATTAGAGCTCGTCAGTAGTGCATATCCTTGCCACTGCCGGGACTGGAGATTTCGACCTGTCTAGGAAGTCCTAATCGCGGGGTTATCGATTGGAGTTAACAGCAGTAACTGTGTCTCCTCTCGAGACGATCGGGCAACCTGATCATTACTCACAAGCGAAAGTGGTTGAGCGTTCACATATGATAATTCGGTCGTGCCTAATGTGAGGTCAATGGCGCAGTGGTAAACACGGTTGCCTCATGAAAGCGTGGCCGGAGTTCTAGTCCCGGCAGTGGCAAGGATATGCACTACTGACGAGCTCTAATGAGAGCGAAACTCGAGTCTAGTGCTTCTTTTCGAAAGGGGCCGACTGGAAAGTCTATGGGAATGCGACAGCTGCGATCAATTGTGGGTGATGTTCAACTTGAAATTAACCAAATCCTCGACTACTCATCAGTAATCCAATAAATGTCAATAGTCCTGTGACCTACAACACGGGTGCAGTCAAGTGGCCTCGTAAACATGTTTTAGTATTTCAAAATCAGCTATGCTGAAGATGCTCACCAAGGAAGGCAGCTATTGTGATTAACACCGTATTCGCCTACGCTGAATCTCATTGAAAACGTCTGGAGCATGGTAAAGACAAGGGTGAAGCAGCAGTTGTGTCCTCTATGATGCGTTGATAGGTGGTGATCCTGATCAGGCAAGGCCAACCGGAATAGCGCATGCATATTCCGGAACAAGTAGTCCATTCTGCTATGAAGGACGTCATGGGGAACAATGTGACCATTTTGTCCGCCACACTGAAACGTTTTTTGTGTGCAAGCGATGAAGGACAAGGGCATGGGAATACTGTCATAAATGCCAAGTTTACCGTATGAAGTGACGAATGCCCTATTCAGGGCTAATGCCATATGATTGATTTCCATATTCATGCATACAAATGGTTTTGCCAGGTGGAAGACACGAATCTTTAACTAGCTTTTTCGTCACTTCATCGAGGATAAGCGTTTGAATAATCTGAAGCAGATGTGCAAAATTGCGAAGCACATGCTTCATAACAGCGGGTAGTATGTTCCGGTCTTGTCCAAAGTTCTAATGGGTAGAGGTACTAATCACCGGTGGCTGTGTAATAGTCATATTGGATGGGCGTAGCCGAACAACATATTTCGTTCGTACACCATCATAGACATTGCAGCCAGTCACAGTGTATCCAAACAATTCGCGGAATAAGCTCGAGGTCTCTGGTGTTCTTTTCGTTCTGTGAATAAGCACGTATGAATACAAACGCACAAGCATAATATCGAGATATTATGTATGTATTGTGAATGTTTCTCAACGGGTAGTTTCTGCATTCGCTCTACGGACAGACGCAGTTGTAATGTCTTTTAATTGACAAGAGGCCTCGAGTTTATTCCGCGAATTATTTGGATACACTGTGACTGGCTGCAATGTCTATGATGGTGTACGAACGAAATATGTTGTTCGGCTACGCCCATCCAATATGACTATTACACAGCCATTGATGATTAATACCTCTGCCCGTTACTTATACGCGGTCTTGCAGTTTACTCCATTTAGGCGAGCTACCAGCGTCAATCATCGCCTCTCGAAAGTTTCAATAATGCGCCTGCGTGTATCGGGACTGATGCGGCTGTACTTGCGTCTGTCACCCATGGCTGATTTTGAAATACTAAAACATGTTTACGAGGCCACTTGACTGCACCCGTGTTGTAGGTCACAGGACTATTGACATTTATTGGATTACTGATGAGTAGTCGAGGATTTGGTTAATTTCAAGTTGAACATCACCCACAATTGATCGCAGCTGTCGCATTCCCATAGACTTTCCAGTCGGCCCCTTTCGAAAAGAAGCACTAGACTCGAGTTTCGCTCTCATTAGAGCTCGTCAGTAGTGCATATCCTTGCCACTGCCGGGACTAGAACTCCGGCCACGCTTTCATGAGGCAACCGTGTTTACCACTGCGCCATTGACCTCACATTAGGCACGACCGAATTATCATATGTGAACGCTCAACCACTTTCGCTTGTGAGTAATGATCAGGTTGCCCGATCGTCTCGAGAGGAGACACAGTTACTGTCTGTTAACTCCAATCGATAACCCCGCGATTAGGACTTCCTAGCAGGTCGAAATCTCCATCCCGGCAGTGGCAAGGATATGCACTACTGACGAGCTCTAATGAGAGCGAAACTCGAGTCTAGTGCTTCTTTTCGAAAAGGGGCCGACTGGAAAGTCTATGGGAATGCGACAGCTGCGATCAATTGTGGGTGATGTTCAACTCAACATTCATTGGTTTGTGCTCTCTACCCCCTCTGGGCTGGACTCTATACCCCGATTGGACCACGTGACGCCTCTAACAGCTCGTGTTCTCTTGGACGTCGTCCTGTCGTAGCGACCAAGGAGTGCAGCCGCAATCGAATAGACCGCCAAACATGACTCTATCAGACGAATCATAAATCATTTTCATAGCCTGAAAATACAATGGAGAAATTCTACTGCCCTAAAACGAAGGCTTTTACACAAAAGATACATTCTTATGCCTTAAAAGGGAAACCAGGAGGTAGAAAGGTATAGATCGAAATGTCGTCAATTCTGTGTGCACCTATATTCACTGCTGCTACGGTCGAAGAATTGAACCAAACCGATCAGTTCACCAGAGAGTGTACTCACAGGAAGTTTTAGTAATATCAGTACTACCCTTATCAAATCACTACCTAGATGTTGTCTGGGCTTTGCGCGAGCCACGACCATGTGCGATAGACGATCGGGAAGCCGAAGTCGTCGATGGTTCTAACTGGTTTTTATCGAGAGGGCATCATTTCTGCTGTCACCAGAATCTTTACTTTCATGCTGTACCGATTTGCTTTCATGTCCGGTAGTTTTCATACGTTATGCCCGTAGTTTTATTATCGCTCACATGTGTGATTGGGAAGACTGAATGAAATATCATTAGAGGGTAATATACTTGCACAATAGTACTGATGATTTAGAACGCATTTATACGCATCATTTTTTCAAATTCCCACTAAATTAATCCAAATAGGGTCGTGTGGACCGTGCTCGTTGAAGGGTGACGTGAAAAAATTAAATAGCTATTCGAAGCTGTGTCCCGTAGCATTGTTAGATATATTAAATACAAACTAGACATGCCCGGTAACAATTACCTTGGGTTCATTTTCACCGGAACGTTGATAACAAAGTATTAACGGATTGGAATCGTTTGATCGGAGGGTCACTGAAACTGTCACACTACGCCTTCGGTCTGACGGTTCGCCAGTGCAGGCCAAGACGATTCGCTGCTCAGATAACGGCGACAGGCGTGGCGAAGGCGCTGCACGTTCGGTGGCGGATCGTGGAATAACCTACTAACTTCTTTTGCGTTGGTCAAACACCATAACCAACTCAGTGAGCATTCTGGTCCTGACAGCGACTACCGGTGTTTCTGTACACGTAACCAGCAGCTCGATGCCATGAAACCAAAATTTCCTTGACACTGAGTAGGTTAATCGAGGTGGTTCTATAGGTTCAACTGGACGACTGTCAGCAGCCTGACAGATCGCGTCGAACACTTCACCTCGTTGGATCTTAGCTCGGTTGCTTTGTATAGGAAATTGACACGTCTGACATGTAGTAGTTCCCTCAAAATATGGCAAAAGATTCATAAATTTCATCGGTTGTAGGATCCGAATTAGACGCTCATTAAACTCTTCATACGGCGTTTCATTCAAGGGATGCACAAACGATAAAATAATCTTAATGCCGTATTTTTGCAATTTTCGCATTTCATTCAACATTTTGGAATCGTTCTCCAATTTCACAAAATAGTCTACGGTAAGCCAGAATACAGGATTTCGCGTGAAGCCTTGCTCGTACAGGGTATTCACTTCTCGAACAACGGCCCACAAATCGATCCACGGTGATGCGCAAGCTCGCGTACCTGATACCGGTTTGCGAGTCGATGAATACAGCTCTTCGGCCAACTTCCTTCTGGACAGTAAACCAGCAAATTTTGTTCTGTTATACTTGACTTTCATATTTGGTTTCCAAACATTACCAACAGCTTCCTTTGTACGATAGATAAAACTAAAACGAGTACGATCTGCGCCAAACGGCAGACCCAACAACACTTGCCGTATCAGTGTTAAGTGGAAGTAACCATAGTGTTGTATGTCTGAATACGTACTGCCGAGAACTTTGCAACCACTCAACAAACGCGGCTCATTAAGTATGGAAAAGTCCAGTCTCACGCGATCGGTGGGACAAATGAGCACGGTGAAGTAGATCTCTTTACGAATTGTGTATCGCACACTATGGATAGTATTACTCGCAGTGCACAAGTATAAGTAACTCATTCCACGATATGCGGGATCTTTCGGTACTCGTAGAAGCGGCCCGTCAGTTTCCAGGTCACGTGTCGGCATATCTAGAAAAGGTCTTGTGGGACCACCCCAGCCACCCCCATCGCCTGGTAACAAGCTGGGAAGGGTTACATTCATTGTATCATGTCCATACAAACCAGACCTCACTCGGGTCCATGAATAGGTTAGCTTTGGTATACCATAACCGCCGGTACACAGAAATTCAGAACCCATAGGGACCGGTTGTATTTCGTAGTTGTCGGACAAAGTTTTAATGTCTAGAACTCCATTCGCTTCTTCTAGTATTGTAAACCATCGATGGCAACCTATCTGGATAGATCCATTCCAACCACTGGTGCTCTCTGTAGAAGTTAGATTTTCGAACACACTTAGGCAACTGACTCGCACTGGACCAACATATTCCTGTGCATTCGGACTGATAACCTGGTAGACTTTCCTAATATTTTCACTATCTGTTTCCTCAGTTAGAAGAATCGGACGTTTGAGTTTGCGTATTTTACCCGTCACATTGTTTAGCATGCTGTAAGTTGCCCGGTTAATCAAATCATAGAGTACGCTCAAATTCTTTTGGAACACACAGTGCAGGTAGGCAACTTGAGTGGAGTACAAGTAGACTTGGCCTTCAGCCAGCTTTTGATTCTCTTCCACCGATTTTTTGCCCAAGAGGTCTAGCGTTAGATGACATTGGATATGAGCTGTCATAGGCAACACTGTTAGTTTGCGCGGTTGCATTCCAACATAGACCGTAGTGTTATCAGAGTGGGAACTGTTACAAAAGTAGATACCCATATCTGGAACGGTCGCCTTCGGTTTTATCATGAAAAATCTATCTTGACCGGCTATTCGTTTTAATTCAAAACTAGTTCCTAGTTCATAAGTCTTGTTCGTGTCAATCTTGCGGTGGAAGCAATTAATACTTGCCAGTTTCTGTCCGCCAAGCCGTCCTTGCATGACAATCGTTTGTCCAACGTTGACCGTGGCTTTCCAGCCGACTTTCAATCGGATCAGACGCAAGTCGTGGTAAAAACACAACGGTTGATTGTCAAACGCCGATTCGGTCGAAGTGTAGCCCAACCACTTGCTCACATTACTTAGCACCGCCAGTTCCAATTGGGATTCCGCCGAGTTTACTGATGCAACATCTTCAGGTAGATTGATCGCAGCGATAAGTACCGCAACATGCTCCAACTGAATGGGACATATGCTGATATGTTCTATATGGTTTGTCGTAGAATAATCGGATTCATTCAAAACTCTCGAAGATGCGCATCTATCTGAATGTAGTCTACCATCTTTGTGGTAATATGTCCGCGTGAACGTCCATCCAACCGGTATTCCTGCATAGGCAGTGAAAGC
This sequence comes from Paragonimus kellicotti, assembly GCA_014220965.1. Classification (NCBI taxonomy): domain Eukaryota; kingdom Metazoa; phylum Platyhelminthes; class Trematoda; order Plagiorchiida; family Troglotrematidae; genus Paragonimus; species Paragonimus kellicotti. Next base: position 56,297 of record LOND01000133.1, on the reverse strand, counting down.
CACTTCCAGCGTCGTTTCGTCCACGCGGCCAACAGGTCCACTTCTTAGGAACGTTTCTGCTGTCAAAGGATAATGAGCTGTGTTTTGAAACCCTTTATCCGTGAACTGACCGATTATTCTAATCATGTGTTTTATTATGCGCGGCTTATGCTTATGCGTTATAGTCAACCGAGCCTCCGTGATCAAGTATTTGGGGATTTTCCGTTGCATTTCTTGGGAATATGGGTAGACAGCCGAATACGGCAGCCTGCATTGAATAGACCAAACCTGGTTTAGCTCGGCGAATGTAGGCGCTTGAATCTTCCCACTTGAAAGGATACGGACGGAATCCACCGGGCCTTCTTCAACTGTTCTCGAAAGTGGTTCTATATGGACATTTGTGGTTGGATCATTGGCCAAACCATGGACTATGATATGTTCCGTGTTAGTGATTGATCCCAGAGCGACCAAATGCGAACATTTTACATTGACCATTTGATCCGGTGCCACACTGGACGCGAATCCTGTTGGACAACTTGAATCCCACGTCCCGGGTATAGGAACTGGATTTAGATGGAGATGAATAATGGATTCGTCCGGTTGAACACGCATTGTACGTAGGTCAAATCCTACCACGGGTGAACATTCGGAGCAATCCAAGATAGTGCATGCATACACGCCTGAATCAGTCAGTTTAACGTGCAGTTTCGACAGTTCGAAATATCGATACAGGGGGTTTAATTTGATCATGAACTGCTTAGCAGCTTTTAAAGGAGTGTTCACGTCTCGATAGCCATAGAAACAGGTAGGTGGAGTTTCCAGTTTTTCGTCCATCAAACCGTACATAACGACAGAATCACCAATGTTAACTGTACTTTTCCAATTCACCGGAATCGGAATAAGACGATAATCCCCCCTCGCACCGGCGGGTATTGAGGTAGCCATCTGTATCCTGCCGTTGAACCACTGTCTGACAGTGAGCGTAATATGAGTTAGAAACTTCTTTTCGAACTCCGTTTTATTTATTTCAGCCTCCGGTGAGTGTGCGGCATAGATCAAAATCCCCACATGTTCGGGTAACAGGAGACATGTGTATGCTAAGCGTTCCTCCGTTCTAGATTGTCCAACTAGATTTTCCCGCCAGTAGTAGTCGTACTCAAAAATACAAGTGCGATAGTGAAAAGCATGCGAACGATTATAAATAGATACAGCACCATACCATCCTTGCGGCTGAGCAATCTTACAAGTAAACTTTAACAAGAATCTGCCCTCAGTCAAGGGAGCACGTGAAAACCCACGAAGAAATCGCACAGCTTCTGATTTGCTTGCAATGTGCGTCTGAAACAGCACTGTAGTTGTTGGGTCATCTGATTGAATGGACTCGCTTATGATTAGCGGTTTGATCCATCTTCGTATATCCAGTATATTCGATATAAAGTATGGTTTAGTCTTAGATTCATCATTGAGATCGTGAAACGCTTCGTTTAAAAAATCTGATCGCAGTTCGCACGTAATGTTCAATACATCGTTATAACTCACGTTATCCGGACAAGTGAGGCTGTGCGTAGCATATACGGCCAAATAATCACTTTCTGGTGTTTGATATGTGCCTAATAATTGGTGGGACAGATTTATCGATATATTGGCACTGGTAACGATGTGTTCCGCTCTAAAATAAATTTCCGGTAACGCTGTGACGTGGTTAACTATGTGATAATCACATGTGACACCAATGGCCTGGGTTGAATATATAAACGCTCTGAGATGACTGGAATATTGGGTATAAAACCAGTTAGCATGATCCGTTGTGTGTTTTGTAGCCTTGTTCCTACCATAATGGACTTGTAGCTTCAGATACCGAGATATCACGAACAGGCGATGTGGGATTAACACGGGTATGAGACTGCATTCGATACAACGCCGAGTAAAGCACTCGTAAACTCCTGAGTCGTTTGCAGCTGCTTTTATTTTGATCAGTTCAAAAGTTTGATTATGTGGATATCTGTTGATTAGGAATGATTGGGGACCCCAGAAAAGTTTTCTGTTTGCTCTAGCATCACCGAATCCCTGGTGAAAACAGAGAAGGCCCTTTAAACCACTTGCACTCAGCATCCCGACCATTACAATGGGGGCTTCCACAGGTATATGTGCACGCCATCCTACACGTAAATGAAATAAACTGTATTGTGCAAACGTTCGGGGTGGAATATTAATTGACGAAAACGCTGCACTACCTGACATTGAGTCCTGTGTTTCAGTTAACCAACGTTCCACTGTGCGATACACAGACGTGTAAAAAGCGAGCTGCGTAGATAATGCTGATAGATTCGAGTCTACATAATTCATTACTACCAGAACCATGGCCACGGCATCTATGGTGACCGAACAGGCTACAGTGGATGTAACTAAGCCTTGACCTCGGGATTCTAATGCATACTCTGAAGTGCTAACCGAATGACTTATCAATAATTGGGTGATGTTTGTGTTCAGATACAGTACACTGCATGGTCTTCTTCGCAACCTACCTTGCTGCCAAGATAGCAAGTCCACACTGGACCACCCTTGTGGTAGACCAAGTCCAACAGTATAATTGACTATAACACTGCCTTCCAGTATCATTCTTTCGGGGCCACCTGATCGAAACTGGTCCGCCGTGTATGCAACCTTGTGCAAATGGGTTCGCAATGCATTAGTTAGTATGGACCGGCTCGTGAAAATACTGTCCTCAAAGACAGTTGGTCTGACACGAATTTGAATTTCGATTGTAACATGACTGGTCAGATTGAGGTCCGCGTGCTCGGGATATTGTACTACACAAGTACTTGTAAACGGACCTATGACGTGTTGTGGCAGTGGAGCTCGGATATGATAGACTTGTGAAATGACTTGATAGGTGGTCCTCTGCGTCACTATTTCCTTCACGAGGAAAACTGTCTGGGGAATACTCTGGTTTGTTTGGCTGTCGATCATATGTGTTTGAAACCAATGTTTTGGAATCGCTTTTGTACTAAGAGGATTTAAATAGGAACAGTAGACGAAAACACCTTCTCCGCACAACAAATAAGGTTGGTGGGTTTTCGTGTATCGCGTGAAATTTCGTGCAGACGGTTCAGTCTGTTTGTGGCTTAGGTAGATCTTCAGTACGGAATTGTTGGGTCGAACAGTAAGTCTTCTTGGGGTAAACCCGAACCGGGAATCGGTACAGTTTGCACAAACACCGGTGCTATTTATTATGCGGCAGCTGTACTCAGCCGAATCTTCAAATTGTACACGAGTTTTCATCAACTCGAACCCAAAGTAATCTTTTCTGGCCAGTATATGGAATCCTAAATAAGCAGGTAGTTCTCGGTCGATCTTGTCGAGTTTTTGGAAGCAGCGAATGGCAACCTCCTTTACATTGCGTGCATAGCCAAGCATTCGGATCGGTTTACCCAGATTTATGGTGCTTGGCCAGGTGACTGAGATCCGGATTACGCGATAAACCAGCGAAACAGCCACTGGAACATTGGTTGCCATTTGTTCAGAGCTTTTCGGGTTGTCCAACCAATACTGCAATATCCGTGAAAGTGAACTATCAACAATCACTTTTGCTTGATTTTCCGAGATAGTATCATGCTTCATACTGTGAGTTACTATGAACAAAGCAATATGTTCCGGACGGAACATGCAAACCCAGGATGCATTTACCACATTCTCGTTCACATCTGGACGGTAATCAACATGTTTGAGAGCGTCCGGTATGTTTCGGTCGGTCAAGCTGATCATTTTTTCGAGCAGGCAGTCCTCTCGATACAGTTTCTTGTTGTACTGGTACATAGTCCACGCGTTAGTCACCCCCATAGGAACACCAAGGGTTATTAACACATGCATGCGTATCACTCGTTCTGAGCCGATGATCGTATACGCCTTCGAGTGAAACACAGTGGCCGTGTGCGTTTCCCATTTCACGTTCCGAATGGGTGCTTTACTCAGTGAGTCATCGACATCGGCCAGTTGATTGTGAATGCTGGGTTCTATGAAGTTCCGAACCGCAATAGTCCTCGTTCGGTTAAGCACAACTGTGATAGCTGTTTGTTGAAGGTCGACTGGAAGCAATTCGGGGAGCGTGTACTCCCACACACAGTGCACCCGAAGTAGAATCCCGTAGTCCCGGTTCCGATGCAATCTAATCCCTATGGTATGCAACACAGCCCCGTCAGTCCGATTGATCGGACCCCGGCTATCGTATGGCAGCCTTTCGGTTTCATTCAGGCTGCTGGTCGCATACAGATGTGCTTGGAAGGTCAGTTTGAGCCACTCTGAAGGCTCAGTCAAATGGACACAATGCACGTAGCTCACGGTGCCCATGTACATAAATGGACGATTGTGTACATCACAGGTATCAAAATTACCCACCCATTCATCATGCGCATTCAGCTGATCGTGAGTTAAAAACATACGCACCACAGATTCATCCGGAATCACCACAAGACGACGCCGGATGATGGTAGGCTTCGCATCACACTTCAGACAATTGGACACGTTAACAAAGCACGAGTAGAGAGCGGAGTCATTGTACATTGCACTGGCCTTCACAAGCTCAAATNGATTATTGAAGCTTTCGAAAGAGGCGATGATTGACGCATGGTAGCTCGCCTAAATGGAGTCAATTGCAAGACCGCGTATAAGTGGCTCCATGTCGATTGCATCAGTTACGAAGCGCAACCCCGGAGAGGACAGAAGTAAAATTTTGAATGAATCGGAAATCGACATGATATTGGAATGGATCTCCACGAACCCGACAGTGACTCTCGCATTTTTGAAAATGCGTGCGAAATCAGGGTTTACGTAAGAAGTGTCGGCGTTTGGATGGGCGGTTCATCATTGTGAAGAAGCTGTGCCAAATTCCCGTCAGCATCAACATCAATGAGAACCGGGCGGTACGACGGCATTTTGTTTATCGATTGTTGGAGTGCTATGCGAGCTCCAAGACTCTTTGCTGGATTGATGAGACGAACTTCAACTTGTTTTGCACAAGGTCGATGGGACGTTCTTTGAAGGGAACGAAAGCATGCATTTCTGTCACCAACAGCAGAGGCCGAAACTTACATTTGATCGGAGCAATGACAGAAAGTTCTATTACGACCTATACGGTGCGAAGGGGTGCCTACAACAGTACTGACTGTAGACAATGGTTCCGTGCTCTGATGGATAAACTGAAGATCGGCGCAGCTATGTCAACAATAGTGGTAATTTGTGACAATGCCCCTTACTATACTGATTTGGAAAGCATCTTTTCCGAAGATGCTTATCAAGGAGGGCAGCTATTGTGATTAACACCGTATTCGCCTATGCTGAATCCCATTGAGAACGTCTGGAGCATAGTGAAGGCGAGGGTGAAGCAGCAGTTGCGGGTCCACTATGATGCGTTGATAGGTGGTGATCCTGATCAGGCAAGGCCAACCGGAATAGCGCATGCGTATTCTGGAACAAGTAGTCCATTCTGCTATGAAGGACGTCACGGGGAACAATGTGCCCATTTTGTCCGCCACACTGAACGATTCTGTGTGCAAGCGATGGAAGGACAAGACATGGGAATACTGCCGTAAATGTCAAGTCTACCTGTGAATGACGAAAGCCCTATTCAGGGCTAATGCCATATGATTGATTTTCTTATTCATGCATACAAATGGTTTTGCCAGGTGGAAGACACGAATCTTTAACTAGCTTTTTCGTCACTTCATCGAGGATAAGCGTTTGAATAATCTGAAGCAGATGTGCAAAATTGCGAAGCACATGCTTCATAACAGCGGGTAGTATGTTCCGGTCTTGTCCAAAGTTCTAATGGGTAGAGGTACTAATCACCGGTGGCTGTGTAATAGTCATATTGGATGGGCGTAGCCGAACAACATATTTCGTTCGTACACCATCATAGACATTGCAGCCAGTCACAGTGTATCCAAACAATTCGCGGAATAAGCTCGAGGTCTCTGGTGTTCTTTTCGTTCTGTGAATAATCACGTATGAATACAAACGCACAAACATAATATCGAGATATTATGTATGTATTGTGAATGTTTCTCAACGGGTAGTTTCTGCATTCGTCGGAACGAATGATCTGGAAGCCTCGACTGAGAGGAAGTAGAGGTGAGTGTGACTGATACTGTAGATAACAAGCAATCTGATTGTATCGGCTTCCAACGTAACCGAGGAGACTTATCCGATCACCAATCTTTTTAAACGCTTCGCAACCTATACGCAGTCTGACAGCTGTGTAACTTACTAGGATGCCGCTCGGATTCTTCGGGAGAATTTCGATTGCTCTAGACTCTTGTAAACGCAGTTGCTGTAACCACGTAATCATGTTGACTGTGGACTCTGTCATTGCCGTTGTTTCGTTCCACAGGTCTGACGATGTGCAGGCTATGATAGCAAACGCAAAATCCTCGCATCGTAATGGACAACGAAATGTTGCCGCAACTAGCGATTTCTGATGATTCGTATCGTATCTTGCATCGCGTAATAGTTTGCTAGGCAAGGTGTGGGCAGATTGATTGATCTGGCGCACCTTAAGGCAGGGCTCATCGATCATAGTCTGTCCGTGTTCTAAGAACAACACCGCTCCGATCCAACCTCTGGGCACACCGAGCGACGCAAGTATCTCCATGTCAACCAATGCTTCTGCAAATGGACTCGGAGGCCAAGTTTGATGAAACACAAGGGGATTAGTAGCTTCAGTAAGGGAGTTACGAAGCCAGTTTGTTAGTTTCGGATTGCTGGTTTTAACAAGCTGTTGAAAAACAATAGGTCTCGTTACTATTTCTGGCTGGATCTTTCTGACTACACTAAGATGCGGGCTACGCAATGCGCTGTCCATGGCTGTAGGGTCCAGATCAACTTCATCAAGATCGACCAAACAACGGACTGACAAGATATTGTGGGCACCCTCCGATATGGCACCTACAATTCGGAATGGAACGATGACCGTTGTACCGTCTTCTGAAGCCCTGTATTGTCTCCGTTCTTCTGTGTATGCAAGGATTTTCACGTGATCACTAACGTCAGAAAGCAGATGGTATTGAAATAACAACCGTTCATTCGATGTAAAACCTCTGCGACGTAAGTAAACACAGTACACAAAAACCTCTTCGCCGCTTTTCAACCGTGATTTTGGAAAATCGTCCACGATTGTTTCATTCGGACCCAGCAGACGTCGGCTCAAATACAGAAACAGAAAGTTTCGAATGTTGGTCACTAGCAAACGTCGGGGGAAAAAACACTGCATTACCTTGCATTCATCACACGGACTTCCTACTTGACAAGAGTAGATTCCTGCATGCTTCAATTCTGCATGCTCTTGACCGATAAACGTTCCATTCTGTCGACCAAAAGCACTAAGCCATTGTTTTTTTGGGCTAGTAGGTGAGTCTTGGTGATAAATTTGCAGCTGTACGTTCGGTGATCGATAGTTACGGATCAGAATTCGCCATGGCGATCCCACCGAGACCGAAGACTGCCAACCAACATTCAGTCGCAAGATGCCGTATGAGCCACGCAAGTCGGAAATGGTTGGCCAACCGCGCTCCTCCTCACTAGTTGGATGAGCGAGCCAAAAACGAACGTTGTCCAAAAGTTGATCGGCTATGGCAGGCAAGTAGGCGTCCAAATTGATAGGTTCATTTAAGGTGTTATAGGCGACAAACACGAGTGCGATGTGATGGGGTTGAACTGTACATACAAACGTAATATTCACGAAGTTCCTTGCTCCGCTTTGCATGTAACTGGCATGCGAGTACAAGTCTGCCGGGATAGCCGACCGATTGATAAATTGCAATTCGGAAATTAAACATTCTTCGTAGTCCACTCTTTTGTCATAGTGGTAGATCAGCCATGTCTTGCTTTTGCCTGGAGGCACACCGAGTGCTTGAATGCTACAGATGTGAAACACATCTTCGGTAATTTTGTGTTTAGGCATTGATAGATGAAATCTCATTGCGCTTATTGTCTCATTATCCATGAGTATTCCTGTTTGCTGCCAACTGGCCAACAGTTCTGGTGTGGAAGAGAGTATACGACTAAAAAACACTTGCGGGGCCGCGGAAACCTTAACAATCAGTTGTTTCGTTTTTGACAAATCAAACACTCCTGGTAACCGATTGATATCGTTGGTGATGTGACCCAAACGATAAGTCAAACGGCAAGTTACACGAAGATGATCTCTGTAAGTCAGAGCGTCTGGTGCTCGAATCGAGTAGCTGACTGTTCGCTTCAGCTCACCGTCAGTGAGCGAATCAAAATGCACTCCTTGACTAAATGCCAATGACGTGTAGACTCTCCGGTCAGAATAGTACATTTCATAGAGCATTTGTAGATCAGGTTGTAAATATACACTTGGGGAAACAGTATGTATGCAACGTATGCTTGCTGCTTGTTCTGCTATCAGAAAAGGAGTTCCGTCTGATAGACATTGGTTAAACCTAGCAACCGAGGTCTCGTTCACACGCAAAGGCTCCAGATTCAAGTGCATGGAAAGAATATCCGAGTTAGGCAGCACAACCAACTGTCGCTCATCGATTCCAACTTTTGACGAGCAGTTCGTACAAGTCTGTGATGTATTACACATGTAAAGACCGGAGTCCATATAGCTCACGTTGTAAAGGAACATCTTAATCACCCCCAGATTGCTTTGATTCACCTTCACTTTTAACCCAGAAGATAAATGAACATAAGGGTTGGTCACACGTGCTCTGTAAAAACATTGAACGTCTCCAGGTTTTGATGAGCTGTATCCAAGAAGTGTAACAGATTGACCCACATTGACTGACGCAGTCCAAAGCATGTGCAGTCTTGCTAGTCTATATATGGTTGATGTACTCCTAAAGTTCATTAGATCTGTGTCAACAAGATCCATGCCAGCTCGTTCCACCACGGGATTTGGGCTCGGTTTAAATCGCCTTATTAACAGGCTTTTGAACATCTCTTCAGTGGCGGTCACACTTATGCGTTTATTCGATTTGCCAAATCCGATCAAGACTACTCCAACAGTGTTGACGTCTAAAACACATTGATATTTGAGGCGTTGGAAATTGAATCCCATATTTACACGATACACTTCTGAATTGGACAGTTCAGGCACGAGGTTCGGATCATCGATTGTTTCCGAGTGCAATAGAAGACACTCTTATACACATCTAGTCTTCTGATGCAAACGTGAAGAAATGATCCAGACATCTGTCCAACCTTTGGGCATTCCCAAAAACACCACATAATCTATGATACAGGAATTTTCAACCTCTTGTACAGGATGTAAAGTTTCGTCGAAAAAAACGGCCGTAATATTGGAAGATTGTGGTTGGCGCAATCGGTCTGTAAGCCTATTACTTGTGGTTTGAATAAACGCTGACAACAGTACAGGCTCTCGTGTTAGATAATAGCTGAAGTACAAAGACTTTGTGACTGTCATGTCAGGAAATGCATCCATATCGTCAAACGGATCTCTGATTATATTATAAACAACCAGTGTGCAATTTATTCTTGTATACTTCCAGTACTCATGTGGCGAGGGTGAGTAGACATGATACAAAACTGTCAGGCGGTCGAATACTGCCACTGTCTCACGTACACGTGATTTTTCAACTGACCGCAACGGGGCATGAGCATGTTTCTTCGGGAGAGCCGTTTCATGGATGACGGTCAGATTCATTTCAGCCGACAAGCCATGATATATAAAATATGAACATAGAACAGTCATGGATTTTGCACTTGTCAGGATTGGATCATCAAATGTGCCAGTACCACTGTAGTTCTCACTTCCATAATCGATCTGTAGGCGTAATCTGGACAAATCTGGCAACACTACCAATCGTCGGGGACGAGGCTGATCTAAACCACTACAATTCGCGCAAGTGCGACAGTGATACAAACCAGAATCCTGTTCGGTAACATTCGGCTTGTACACTTCAAATACCGTCACATCCATAAACCGTCTCTTGTGGTAAGGAATATTGGCCACTTCCCATGGAGAGGTCTCGCTCACGCTATATACACACATAATCTGTGCAGAACTTGCGGCGTCTGTTTCGAACAGCATTCGAGCTGTCGACCCGACAGTGACTGTCGCCTGCCACTTGACATCCAGATGAACCAGTTTGAAGGTTGTCAATGTCAACTCACTGGCCGTCATTCCGGTAGTTGTCAAATTCACATTCATACGTTTGGCATGTAGGAGGAGTAAGATATTTTCCCTAACACGGTCTTCAATGATCCGTTGATCCACGTTGAGAGTTCGCGGGTTGTTCACACTCAGCACGATGGCTTCCGCGCCTTGCACAATTACACATTCCCATTCAATTGACTTGGCTATGTTCGTGTACGAGTGACGCATTTCTTCCGCATACCGTAAACTATCATTCGGCTGTATGCTTACTTTGTGAGCAATACTGATACATGTTATTGGTAGTACGTTCCGCCCACCACTTACATTTGTGTAGAGAAACACCGAGATCCAACCCCGTTGTTCATTTAACAATGCTATAAATTTACCGCGAACTTGACCTTCAGACACGCAGGCACGCGCTACACGAAACCCTGTGCGCATGCTGTCCATGGTGTACGACGGCTGTTTCAACGCACTGGTGAGCTCTGATTGGCTGGATTGAATCGTTGAGGTAAGTATTTGTGGGACATTGTAAAGTAAAGCAACTGCGCGACGAATTTTCGTTAAATGCACAACACTATCAGGTAACATCCGGTAATCTTGTACAAGGGAAGTATTTTGTTTGTAGTGATATCTACAATTAAACGCGATTTCCATAACTTTTTCATCGTACTCAGGGCTAATTTCGAATGTGTACACATGAATAACAAAGTTGTCCACTTCGCGACTGAAAGTAGAAACAAGTTGAGGCTTATTAGCAAAACTAGTTTCGTAAGACGTATCCATACCATTGAAGTTATCCAAGCCCTTATGCAGCAGATATACACAATTAAAATAAATAGGCTTGCTACCAACAAAGTACGCCAAGTCTAAAGCGTCAATATAAGGATAACTGTCGGCAAGTTCATCTTTCGGATCCAAAGGCCTTGTGGTCAGATAGTTCTGAATGTCACGGTGTCTTGGCAGCACTATTATATGGTAGTCATTTATCAACTCATACTGTGGATACGTTTCCGGTGAAGTTTTGCACCGATACAGTCCACTGTCTTCAACAGTGAGGTTTCTAATTCCAACATAGGATTTGTCCCGGTAGACAATCATACGAGTTGTCAATTTGTATTCTTCCGTTTTACTATGCCGCCTGTAGCATACTAATGATGACCTATATTGGCTGTCTAAATAAAACAGTTTTTCCTGTCCCTCCTGAAATATGGCGGTTCGTTTAACAAGCAGCCTGATCATTCTCACTGCTGGCGATTGAACGTACCCATCCCATTTGGGGCCCTGATACGTTTCTACAGGATCCAACCAATTTCTCAAAGAACTAATCAACTTTTTGCGAACTTCCATTCGAGAGTCTTTTCGATAAATTAAGAATATCAGAGCCACACTGTTGGGCCCAATTTTAAAGGTATGATTCCAAAATCGAATGTTTTCTGCATATTTGGAGTGCCATTGCATGCGTAGAGTGAATGCATTCTCAGTCTGTTCGCCTGTGTTAATATCCATCCGATCCGATTGTATCGTCTCCAAACCAAATTCATTCAAGGATGACTGATAGGTGATGTGCCACAATGCTTCTTCATGGTCCTGGGTGGCGAACCCACACACTCGGACATACAACTCCTGTTCCATCACCCCAATACCATTTAAACTGTTTATATGTTTAATTAAGTGTGTTTCTGCTGAACCGTTCAACTCACTAGCTATCGCTTCGGATGAAGATGTATGACCGCGTGTGGCAAACTGTGGGCACACAATTCGATCACTTCGGTTTGGATGTTGAGAAAAATAATACCGGTAACCTAAAGGAGTCCGAACATAGAACCAAATGAGAAGATTTTCTAATCGAAGTGATCTTTTTCGGATCCACAACGTAAACAGCTGAAACTCTGGTCCTTTCCATGTGCCATATAGGAAGAAATCACAGCCAGATTGTTCGTAACCCGACATGGGATTATTGGCATATTCCAAGCAACACCTAAACGGTTGTCCCCCGACCACACAAACAGATGCTGAAGCATTTTTCTTCACATCGATTATGCAAACATAGTTGACACGAGCGTTGATATCTACAACATATTGTAATCGATTATCTTTTTCGCCAAGTACGGATTGAAAGTAGATATGCCGGTTTCCGTAATCGTTGTTTGCATAATCCTCGTATATGCCCAACTGACCACAACCTCGTTCAACACGCTCTGAGGATAGCATTGTACTACAAACTTCTGCGTTTACAAAGGTGTCACACAGAAGATTAACAAGGACGAAATGGACGATTAAGTACATATCGTGAACCGAACTCAGCGCAGCAGATGAGGTAATGAACTGAAGTAGTTTGAATCGATCGATGTATTTAGTGGGGATAAGACAACCGATCAATAAGTAGTTTGTACATCTGCAGCGTCAGATCAGCCTACCCATAGCAATCAGACAGGTGGTGTCAGGTGTATACGGCAAATACGAATAAACCCAGGAAGGTTGACAGTTGAGCTGTCTCGTTCACTTACACTGTTTTTTCATCTCTGCATGATGTGGCTTATTTTATACTAGTGTAGTGAGTAGGAGCGATCATGCTATACTACTCACACCACTGCTATTCAGTAGTGGAACCAGAGCATATATTTGACATCGAAAGCCGAAAAAAAAAGAAGAAATGTTGGAGTGCAGCATCGCATGAAATGGTTCTTGGTACGTAAGGGAACGTAAAGGAACTAAGCGTTGACGTCTGTGGCAGCCGTGACGGTCTGGGCCCAGTACCGTATGCAGATGAGTGTTTTCGTTTGTTGTCTTGTTGAAACGCATAACCCACGTGTTGCTTCCCGAATAAACAATCCTTGTGCCATCCGCGTTTTGGATCACAACAATAAGTACGACTGATGTTTAGACTGTCGCGGTGATCATGCAGAATGAACAGTTTCTCTAATGATTCCGGTATCAATGTGGCTGTTATTTGTTCTGGCCTCTATTTCTGCTTATTGCTACACTCAGGTGAGTGGCCAATAGCAAACTGAAGATAGCTGCAATATTGGCCCAAAACATTTGCAACATCCGAATGGCTAATGCAGTTCCTGAACCAATGTTACTTGCTCGAAATAAGTGACAGTTCATTTCAAGAGAAACCAGTACAACTTGAAACAATTAACTATCAGTGATTTCGTTGTTGCAGCCCACCGTCGAAAAGTGATCATCAAGAATTACGTAAAGTAGGACTCCGTTCAAACAAGAGCCAAACAACAAGAATTTCAGAACAGCAGGTTTGTTCAAAAGGCACAGAAAATTACGCCAATTAAAAAAGATGGGTTCAGCATAAACCCCAGACAAAACGCCATACGATCAAACATGCCCACGCAAAATATGCGAAAAATCCGAAACTGCTGTTAACAAACAAGGCGAACAGTTTATTGACACAGCGTTGGGCTGTCTCACTCATTTCCTGTCAAAGCCTGAACAGATTTCCGCCGTCCAAAAATGCACAGCGTAACATACCGCACAAACACGCACCGATCACAACACTCAGACTTCGCGCTCAAGCCAACACGCATGAACCCGCTGCCCAGTCGGATCCCAACAACGCAATCCTAAGCCGGGTGCCATGCAACTGACAACAGACCATCGTAATGCTTGCATGCCAGCACCCCTGTTCACCGAATCGCGTTGTCCGTTGCAGTTATATCGTTTGCTCGCCTCGTCCTTCGCAGAATGCAAATCGGGTGCTCCAATATTATATCACACGTTCCACAAGCCAATGCTAACGAAGGCTTACCAGCTTTAGAGTAAATGAACGTTATTTTTCGGATTGTCTTCAAATCGTTTCAACTGTTCCATGAAACACAGTGGAATTACCAGCCCCATGCAAATGTTGGCTTTTCTCCGAGTCAATCTGTTGCATGTCAGTTAGGGATAATATACGCCACTTATAGTACTGGATGAAAAATGCGGGCAAGTGAAATAGCCTACTTGTTCTGAAAGTAAAAGGATAAAAAATTACCGACTGTGTTGTCCGGGACAGAGCGCCTCGGCTGATGATATTGGAGGAATATCACACATGTTTCTTGTTCGCCTTCTCTTCGCCGTGTGAATCACATGCGGAAAGAATTAGTTTCGCAGATAATGCATAATGAAAATGCGCACACACCATGTCAATCCGAAAAAGGTGTACCGCATGGTCATAGATGATCGAAGTGTTAACATTATGGGCAAAACTATCACTCAGTCAAAAGATTTTTCTCACAAGTTTATGAGCTTGATAATTCCTTGTCAAACAACCCTTAATCATGATAGCGCATGGCTATTTAGATAAAACGAACAATTTCTAATGCATTACCAAGCACAGAACTACTACGCTACAAAGACAAAACAGGGTCAGAAAGGAACCGCGAATGTGAGTGAACGAAGTTGATGACGAAATTTGAAACGAGTTCAACAAAACAAAAGAACTTCCTACCTCATCTATCAGAATCACTGGTCATACAGGGAAAGATTACTCCGGTACACATGTCTCATATAAAACAGGTTGGTTCTGTGCTTACTCTTACAAGATGTTCATTGGCTGAACAAGTAGGGACAAAAGCACGTAGTTCTCATTAAATCCCCATTACCGTCCAAACGTTGTGCTGCTGGAGTCACCGACCCCTTCGTCCATAGGCATACGGCTAATCGCGCACTGGCCCTCGTACACCGTCCGGACATAACCGAATAGCTCACCGCAGACTATTCACTGTGTTATCACCACTACATACAGAGCACTTGTGGTTAGAGATCACCCAGATGACTCGTCTAGTGTTCGGCTGATTCGCTCGCCTTTCCGACAAATGGGTAGATTTCCTCCAGTACCCATGATTGCATTACAGTTATGGTTGTGATATCAGCGGCGTGCAAGTGACAGTCGACATCTCCCCCAAATCCGCCTGCCTGTGCCTGTATACGGAAGACGTCAAGCTACACACCCGTTTTTATTGCAACTAAACTCTCCAAGCCAACAAATCATGCGTAACATGTCATTTGCAGCATATTTTCTGCAATAGTTGCTAAATCGCGAACGATGTTCTGTGATTCTGCCCGACCCCACACACATATAGGCTTTGTAACTTACGATCTTGGGAATTGGCTCAGTAAACAAAAAACGTAAACTCCGGCGGAGATAACGCATGGAAAAGACACGCCTAGTATCAGATCAGCAACCAAACGCCGTCCAAACAAGCATCGGTTATGAAATTTTGACAACGTTCGCTCTCGGTCGGATGTTGGAGCAACTTGCCTATATCAGATGATGTACGTGGAATAAACAATTAGTTAAACCAGCAAAAACGGTTTTATCCGAGAATATGATATATTGAGCACATTCAAGATAATCATAAGTAACTGTAGACAAACTGTAGACAGCAGAAAATGAATGGACAAAATTAAATGAAGAAGCAATCAAGAAAATATTTGTCCAGAGACATTGCGTTCAGATGGGCTCAGCCGTATGAGCAATTGACCACTGGAAACCGTCTCACCGGGGCTAACAAGAACCGATTCGATTTCACTGGAAATAGTAGCGCGAACAGTATACTCCATTTTCATCGCAATCAGGGTAAGCAGTGCCTGACCAGTTTCTACGCTATCGCCGTTGGCCACAAAAATACGTTCAATTACGCCAGGCATGGGGGATGAGCAAGAACACGTATCAGTGTTCTGCGAAGATTCCAGTGGCACGGAGTTTTCATCCAGAATTGACGCAGTTCCTAGGAGTACAAAGCTGTTGTGTACACCGGTCGACTGATTGAAAACATAAAGTCGAAACGAGAGTGGGTCATAAACTGTGCTAATGTTCATCAAGCGACGAGCGTCAGCAGACGGATTAGCAGTATCAAGCAGTTCAACTTGGAATCTGTACTCCGTCAGTCCTTTGGCTGTCTCAGTTTTCCACATACCAAGGAAACGAATAGACAAGGAAATAGTACTGTTATCTGGTTCGGAGGATAGATTCGTGTCGGGATCTGGCAAGAGCTGCGCATGGTAGTACTCATTTTCGTGTCGTGGGTAAGTCACTCGTAGTGAATGAGAACATTCCGAATTTTGTGAACACGCCAGATGGACCACTCGTGAACCTTCCAGGTTGATCTGAAATCCCCGATTATGTGAAGTTGTGTACAACAGTGGGTCACAAAATGCATCTGTTCCGCTGTTGAGAACGGGCTCGAGGAAAGTCCAAACGGCAGCAGTAAGTAGAAACGATTGTGCAGAAACAGCTGAAGTGCGTAGTTCTTCTGAATGTTGACCGATGAACCCGGTATGGACCTGTAGAAAAATCAGGACAGTGTAGATGTAGGTACGTACGGAAATCGCGAGATGAAAGCCAAGGCAAAAAAGTTGAATTAACGCAACAGATATTATAACGAAAAGGGACCACGGCACAAAGGTGCAATTACTGCTACAATCTTCCCTTATCTGTGCAATCTACCAAAAGAGAGAAACAAGAGGTAACGTCTCTCATGATTCAGTAGCATGTGAATAGTTAACCCATGCGGTTCTGCCAACTAAGACTGATAAACGTCATAAAAAAAAACTCTTCCAAAATAAGCTGCGGACCAAATTGAAAATAAGGATGGAGTGCAAGTGATCAATAGCCGAGATTGCCCCCACATCTTCAGTCAGGCGTACATGGCTAACCCATCATGAATGTATAATTACTCACCTCACACGTAGTCGCACTCTGCCGGGTATACCCTATCCATACTTTACAGGAACAGAACACACCCAGCTTTTGTGGCATGTTCCACTTCCGTAGCGATGACGATAACAAAAAGCAAACAATCTTGCTAAACGGTCGGTCCATGACGTGCAGAAAATAAGCAGAGTGGTACAGTGTTAACTGCCGGTAGCGAAACTGTACATTCGTTTAGAGAAACATGGCAATTTCGAATATCCCCATGGAAATGATCGACCTACAATAAACACTGACAGAGAAGACTGACGTCTACGTGCATGAAGGATGGGTTGACCTTGTCAATCCGATTGGTGGTTGGTGGTAATCTCAGCGACCAATCGTTTGCACAAATTATTCGTGTTTTCCGTTTGGGGGCGTGAAATTAAGAGAAAGATTTTTCGACCACATGTGTATGCAAATATTTATGTCATCGTTCATGTTCGTCTGTTCACATTTAGGGAGATAACACACTGTTAACATTGCCACTTTTAGCTGTACCCGTGGGTACAATGGTTCCGATAATGGTCCACGAAGTAGCGGAGCAATAAATAAGTACATATGATTAGAAAAACAAACAAACAAACAAAGAAAAACAGTTGGGTTTCGCGGAAAAGAAAAATCAGTAGGTTTGCGGATACGGGCTATCCACCGACTGCGATACACTGCCATGACAGAGTGCTTTCAACCAGCGGTGCGGATGGTCACGAACTCTCTAACCAGACGGGCGACATCTACCAAACTTGCTCAGCGGAACGGTTAAGGTTTTCATGCTCTGTGATCATGTCATCACCTAATCGCCTTGCGGTTTTTTTTCAACCATCAGCAACCACATTGGATACTGCACAGTGCGGCAGACGCCCCGTCGGCGTGCGGGATACAAGGCCTAAACAACGAAGTCTGGGCATTTTCATTATTTCCGTTATCGGTCGTGAACTCGCACACTTCCCAAATACGCGCCGACGGACTATCGCGTTGCTCACACAGTCAACTCATTTGATACAAACGAATTGGCCGGGACAACGGTGACGAATACCGGATCTATCGGACGAATGGGAAAGGTCTCGAATCTGTGGAGCAAAACCGAGCACGCACAAACATTGTAAACTCTGTTCATGGTAGACAAAACAGACGTCTTTGCGACAATGCACCGTAAACTTTTGATTAAAACGGCTCTCCAAAATGAAAGTATGGGTACACTGTTGATTGGTCAAATAAGCTTTCTGGTGTATCCTAGATGACAGTATATCAATGCATATAAGAGACAAGTTGGATAGGGCAGCCGTCACAAATTTGTAGAAGGATGCAGCGGGACTGATGACCTTGAAAGCTCACGTTCAGATTTTCGTCGGGCTTACCCGGTGGTGTTTTTTTCAATATCGAAAAGATAAGGGGTCGGGTACCAACCAGTGAAGCATAATCGGTACATGCACAAGCATCTACAGACCCAAAGGGCTCGAGTGCTTGGAATAATAGTTATCCTTTTTCAGAAGTGCTTGTCAAATTGGACTACAGAGCCACCTTGCTCATTCAACTGTATTGTCTAGCATCCAATACCACTAAATCAAGACAGCTTCCAGAGCACTACGTGAAGATATGGTGATTGCTGAATATGTATTGCGTCAATCCACCAGTCAACTGTCCACAGACTGACGTGTTAGCACTCGCATATTTCCAGAGTGGGTCGCTGCTCCTTGGGAAACCACGTCGTCCAGAACGCAAAAGTGAGCACACTGTGAAAGAGCCCTGCACCATTTCAGCTGGAAAGTCCCAATCGGAGCAAAATAATAGATCTCGCACCAACTTGGTCGCAGTGCTATCGAAGACATCTAAATCAGTACCATACAGCATTACGGAATTCACCCAGAAGTTCTGCCAGGTTCACTCACCGCAATTTTTCATTCTACAAAGTGATTACAGTAGTAATGTGGAGATCTACTTACTGTGAGAGCAAAACAGCGGCAAAGACGGGTATTTACTAATTCAGTGTTATCGTGTTTAATGTGAACCCGGCACTCGAAGGTTCGGTGTTTCGGAACTGCCTGCCAACTTGGGTTAATTTATGCAGCCAACACATCATGTTGCATTACCGGCACAGTAACAAAGCATAACAGATCTGAGGGATACGGACGATACACAAAGGTGCTGATAAGGACACTGCACTGCGAGGGACCGTGAAGAAACGCCATGCATGACGGGCCAAATAAGGTTTTATGGGAGTCCCATACATGACTTGCGATCCATAATGACCTAAGATAAGAAACCCTTCCCAGAGCTCATCGACCCCTACATACGCGAACATAAGCATTCTCCGGTATGCTAAGACACTGACAACTAGACATTGAAACGTTGTACTCGTGTATTCATAAACAAGTTATTATGACGTCCAAACTAACGTGGTAGTCGGGTCAAGTCAGGAAACTGCTTTACGCACATTGGAAGGTGAGCATTCAGCGTTTAAACAACTACATCACAGCAGACAGAATACTTAATGAAATGCACGGTCAATTCATTTGCAAAAAAAATCGAAATTGATAAAAAAAGCAAGCTAAGTTAGGGATAACGGATCAACCATATGCACGGGCATGCATATATACAGAGATGACATGAGAGCTAGTTAAGGACGTGGGTGTATGTATCAGAAGGCCGGGAAGAGAATGATTATAACTGAGTGAAGTTCTGCAGGCAATTGACCTGGATTTCGAAGTATGATGGATTCGCTGAGACTTTAACGAAAAGTACCGTTATCGTTGGACGTGCATTACATGGATCTAAAAAGAATTGAAAACTTTCGGTTAGAAGTCCAGGAAAAGTAATCCAAGAACCATATGGCTAAAAGAGGAGTACGTGCGCATTCACGAAACTGAGAATAAGATTATACCAGACTATCGACTTCAGAATCGAAACACAAAACGTGTCGTGTCAATTTAGGGAAACACTGTTAAACTAAAAAGACTATTTCAAACGGTGGATGAAAACAACACATCAATACTTAGGGGATTGAGAACCAGGAAGAAAACTATCTTCAATCGGTATTCGGGGACAAGCGTTGAAAAACTGCCAGTGGGTTGTTTCTGTAAGAAGAGAAAATAAGACATCAATACGTTTGGGAATAGTAAGCGATAAGGAACACGCGTCCGACTAGCGAGCCAATCCTGCAAGGTCATTTTGCAGGGCGAAGGAGGAGGATATCTACGAAAGTTGAACGACGAAGACAATATTATCTTCATACTTCATAAAAACGAATCCTTGGGAGTAAGAATAAAGATCACACAAAGGGAAAAGAAACAGGGAAACAGTCTCACCTTGAAGAACACTTGAAGCTGGGACCAGTGAGTAGGATTCCTGGTCATTTAAGTGGTTAAACTGGGAACAATTTTAAAAAAAATCATTTAACAACATTAAGAGATAGTTGGATACCTTTTGGGAAGACATGACAGAATCTCAAAATCGATGCAGTCGAAAGTATCGTTGTAATTGAGGAAACGTAAACGGATCGATCGCCTTAAAGTTGCTATCCAGGGATGACAAAATTGTGTGGACATGACAGAACAGTGTATCAACAGTGAACCGAGACTGATGATACGCAAACTGGTGCGGATCAGTATTATTCACGGATAAGCTTTTCAAAACTTTTAACGTCGTTTGTATGCAATCGGCCGAAAGTTGAATTTGCCTTTCTTTTGATATCAGTGTGATTCTAGCAGTTCTCCAATAGTCAGCAATTTTTCAGGGTGCAATCTTTGAACATAGTTGCAAAAGTCTCAGCCAAACTTTTAGTATACCTGGCGACCGTCCATCTGACCTTCCTGTTTTGTCAGCTTTAATTTGCATCATTTCTCTAGATATAGCTATGCGTTGACAGCGAAAGCTGTTCACATACAGAAGATGAGGGAATGTTCAGCGAACTTCAAAAAATACCGTTTAACTCTAAGACATGTGGAATGGATTTTATTATGAGTCAGCTGACACTATCTAGCTGCTTCATTACCTCTTCGATTTCGCAGCAACCTTTGTTACCGCGAAATCTCTGAGTTCACACAACAGCAAGGCAACGTAATTCATTTTCAACTGTTGATGAGTGCGATTTCACTAATTTATGGCTGTTTATTTGACACGCACGTTCTTTCATTCGATGCTGTATCAATGCTTCATTAGTCTCGATGGTCTACTTCTTAACAGTTTTCGTAGCGTCCGTCCACAGAGCGCTATGATACACTTCAGTGGATCTTCGGTTGATACCTAAAGAACGGTTGCCCGCTTATGCAGTACTCTAAAGAACATCACGTGATTTACATAGTTTCAAGATAGATTAATAGGCAGTCCAGATCAAAACAATGTCCAATGTTCCTATCAACAATTCGACAAACTGCAGGGAAAGGCCAATGGCACAGATGAACCGGAATCTTAAATACACGCAAATGGAAAACAAAAAGCATTCAGAGTGAATGGATAGGGATAGCCCATCTGTTCAATTACCTTTCCGGAAATCAAATCCGGATGTTCGATTAACTTCCGCAGAAATGCAACGTTGTTGGGAAGACCGGCGATTCGATATTCAGCCAGAGCTCGTGACAAGCGGGACAGGGCAAGCTCCCGTGTCTCGCCCCAGGCAACCAGTTTAGCAATCATAGGGTCATAGTGTACAGAAATTTCATCGCCAGACACCACACCACTGTCCACCCGAATTGTACTGCCAACATGTGTGTACTGCACAGCGGTCGATGGCGGATGAAGAAATCCCAGCCGCCCGGCAGACGGGAGCATTTGTCTTGGGTCCGAACAATCTTCGGCGTAAATTCGGGCCTCAAAAGCGTGCCCCAACAACGGAATTCTATCCTGATCCACAACTGGAAGTCGTTCACCGCTGGCAACGCGTAACTGCCAATCCACGAGATCTGTTTGCGTGATGGCTTCAGTGACAGGATGTTCCACCTAGGATAAAGTTAACCAACAAGTCAGACAGAACTGAAAGGATCTCACGATACTATACGAGAAATTATGAACGAAAGATGCGTGCACACACATGGAAGTGTACGAGTGGATGAAGAGGAATAACGTGTAACAGCACAAAACTAGAAAAATCAGACCTGATGTAGCACAGGGATAACAAGACCATGATTTCGAACTGAGGTCATTCTGAAGCCTGTGTTGGTCTGAGCGAGTTAGCGTTTCGTGAATCGCATAGAACCAAACACCAGGCAGCAAGTTTCGACCAAGTTAATCCGAAGAACGCCACAAGACTGTGTGCTCAATTAATGAATATTCTATCGCAAGGTATCCACAATAGCACGCCTGTGTAAACCAGATTGAAAAAACGGCGTACTATCAACACTGAAGTACACCTAGCACAGTGAGGTGTTGACAAAAATCGAGCTTGACAAGTAAACATAAAGCTTTAGCGGAAAACCTTTTCAGTAATGAAACCCAGTCAAATAATAAGCATGAGATTGGGGAATGAATTAAGTGCCGTAAAAATCTTACAAAAGACCAGATGTGACCGATAACTGTTTTTGATAACTCTCCATCATGTTCATACAGAAACAAAGGTCAATATAAGCGTGTTTAGTAAATAAAACGCCAGAGATGACAAATAATGTACTAGAATTGGAGACACGAGCTTCTATTACAGTAGTGATATACGCCTCTCCGACAGATCTGTGAAAAATGAACAGGATATGTGAACCGTTTGTTGACCAACTTGTCGATCCACCTAATCAAGCATGATAAGGAGAAAGTTAACTGACTCCATCCAGAAAGAACTTTGTATGTGAAACAGTCAACAGTATTAAGGCAGAAAAATAAGAATAGACTGACGTTATTGCTAAGAAGCAAAACGAGCAGACTGAAATCTCCGCTTTTGATAACAGTTAATTACTGGTGTTTCCATGTTCTTCACACCTCATAAATACGAAGAATCACTCGTACCTCTCGATAGGATATAAACATTGTCGAAAATCCTTACTATAATATAAAAGTCTCTCACAGTTCAACACTTGAGAGTCATTTGTCATCGTTACACCGTGGCAATTAGGCATCAGTGAGAACCACTGATGTATTGCTGTCTGTGATGATGATGATGATGATGTTACACCTAAACTTTAAAGCGTTCTTTCTCAAACCTATGGTCGATTGCAGCCAAAGTGAAGAAGTCGAAAACGAATGAGTATCTGGGCACATCACCAGGGTTTAATCCACAGAGAAACACGACTGATACAGCTTAACTGGAACGGAGCGCATGATGGGTCATGTTGCAACAGTCGAAAAGTGAATCGGAGCGTGAAAGCTACGATCGACAGTAAAGGTCGTTCAGTCTACCATACCCCCAAACGATCGCACAAATGTATGACGGATGGAAAGGACAAGCACCTGCCTCCTTTATACTACGGTCGACCGAAATTGCGGCTGTTTGGCAACAACGGTTGGCTGTTTCTGATAATGACGAGCGGGAGTCGATGGAGTGAAATAAGCAACAAGCACATGAACCTGAGTAAGCAAACTGCATTTACGCCAATATGACGTGTGCCAACCGACGAACACTCTTCTGATGATAATACTAGCCAACGAAAGCGAAATCAACAGGCTGACAGGTGTAAACAGACTGTAATTGTTGGTTAATTAGATGGAAAAGGTCGACCTTTTTTTCGTACATCTATCTCATATCTAGAGTTTGCACCGGTGACCCCGGTTGCACATTCAGGAGTGTACTACATCGAGTATCGACAGGTAACTGATCGTCACAACTCTCCGTGCACCGAACAAGTTGAGGAATTCATCAGACCCTGGTTCCATTTCAATTTTGAACGAAACTTGTCTGCTAGCCATAAAAAAAACAACAGATAATCGTTCTCACGTAACGGTGTCAACTGATGAACGGATACATAACGACGCATTCCAATACCGTAGCTATATCAGTAATGTATGAGTCAGCAACAGTTGAACAACAGTAACTTATTGCAACACGAAGAATAAACATTCAGAAGAAGCGGTACGCCATAGCAAGCAGGAGCGGGTGTTTGGTTGCGCGGTAGGCTGTGCAATATTTGGATGCAAACGTAAGCAAGTTGAAAATCAATTGTTCAATCTGGAAGGCCACATGACTCAGTGCAATTAAGTGTGGACAAATGAAAGCTGATGAGGGCACCGTCGTGATATGAATGATGAATCGCATAAACGTCGCAGATGCACGCACGTGTCTGTGCACACAGTTAACAGTGTTGAAGCAAATGTCGTTTCAGCTCACCGATTCAGATATTGTCAAATATGTTGTGGAAATCGCACTCCATCGGTGTTCGACGTGACTAGGCAAAGCTGGTCTGTTAGTAGTCAGTCTAGAACGCCGCCAGGTTCACCGCTTTCACGCAGCCCAACCTTACCGAAACGCATGGCACGAATCAATGAACTAAGGCATTGGCGATCTGTTTCAGCCGCGCTTCAGCTGTACCGATAAGCAGTTGCACGGTCCAGGTTGCTGGACAACGTGCCTACCTGAAGTGCTCCTACTGGTGTGTATGCGCGCACATGCAGGATGCACGGCATGTGCTCATGCGTAAATCAAAGTTACTTGTGAAAACAAATTTAAAAAATCCGCCTGAGAAGCACGAAGACCGAACATTCAAGTAAGTAGGCTCAACAGGTAAACAATTAACGGCCACATTGAACAATGGACATGATCACACATCACGAAATCGGCAATACACACGCTTCCATCATCGTAACTTTGTACACTTTGAAGAAACTGGTGCCGCCATCATCCATCATCCATCATCCATCATCCATCATCCATCATCCATCATCCATCATCCATCATCCATCATCCATCATCCATCATC
>LOND01000133.1:5638-26401 GCA_014220965.1 Paragonimus kellicotti | reverse complement strand
GTGATGCCGCAAGAATTTAAGGATGCCTTGATCGTACCCTTGTTCAAAGGTACGGGTAGCAAGCGATGTCCTGACAGCTATCGGGGCATTAGTCTGCTGAGCTGCGTAGGCAAGATGCTCTCCAGAATTCTCCTAAACAGGCTGAATACGGAAGTTCTGGAGACCAATGTTCCTGAGGAGCAATGCGGATTCCGGGCGAGTCGGAGTACGATCGACCTGGTGTTCGCTGCTCGACAAATTCAGGAGAAATGCCGGGAACGCAACCAGCCCCTGTATGCTCTCTTCGTGGATTTCACCAAGGCTTTTGATTCCGTGAACCGTGAGGCGTTGTGGACGGTGCTTGGTAAGTTTGGATGTCCAGGTAAGTTTGTCAATTTGATTCGAATGTTGCATGTGGGTATGAGGGCGAAAGTACAGTCGTGTGGATCGACTTGTGATGATTTTGACATTGTCACTGGCGTGAAGCAGGGTTGTGTGCTAGCCCCAGCTCTATTTAGTTTATATTTGACTGCCATGATAACAGTTGCTTTTCAGAACTCTGGGGAGGATGGCGTTGAGGTAGAGTACCGGACGGATGGGCGCCTGCTGAATATCCGACGATTCGGCGCCCCAACCCGGTTACATACCTCAACGATGCGCATGCTTCTATTTCGCAGATGACAGCGCTATTCGCACACAGCGAGGAACGAACTACAGCGACTGACCACGGCTTTCGCGACCGCGGCATCCAAGTTTGGATTGGATATCAACACGATAAGACATTTTCTTTCGTTCAGCCTTTCTCCGGGAGAAGGTGCTGTCTGTTCACCTTCACCCCAAATTCGCATCAATGGAGCCGTTGTCGACAGCTGCGCTGATTTTTGCTACTTGGGTAGCAATTTGTCCACCGATCTGTCCGTGGACCGCGAGTTGAGAGCTCGTGTGGCAAAGGCTAGTGTTGCGTTCGGACGTCTTGAAAGACGTGTTTGGAAAAACCACAGCCTGAAGCCGAGCACTAAGCTCTTTGTCTACCGCTCAATGGTGCTGTCTATACTGCTGTACGGCAGTGAAACATGGACGTTGTATCAGCGGAACGTGCGCTATCTTAGCCGCTTTCATTTGCAATGTCTAAGACGCATCTTGGGTATTCGGTGGTCGGACATGATTCCGAACACTGAGGTATTGCGGCGAGCGGACATGAACGGGATGGAAGCCATGCTGATGCTGAATCAGCTTCGTTGGCTGGGTCACGTCCGTCGGATGGGCGATGACCGTATTCCGAAGCAGCTTCTGTATGGACAACTGAGATCAGGTAAGCGAAATCCTGGTGGTCAAAAGCGGAGATACCAGGATGCTGTGCAGGTGAGTCTTTCACGTTGTAAAATTGATTTCAGATGTTGGGAAGACTTAGCGTTGAACCGGACGGTCTGGAGGAATACGATTCGGACGAACGTCCGCGAGTTCAACGAGGAGTTATTACGCGGCCGAGAACGGAAGCGCGCGGTACGCAAAGGAACCATCGGTGCCATAGGTCGTGGTGACATGACTATATGGCGTTGCGATGTGTGCGGCCGTGAATGCGCTGGCCGCCTCGGATTAGTAGGTCACCAGCGTACTCATAGTGCACCGTCGGCGAAGAGACGACGAGTACGATAGGCTGAGGTAGGTCATGACAGTATATCTGTCAGCATCTCTGTTACTGATTGCATCGACCAAGAATATGGTCGTTTGGCTACTAATCCGCTTCTCCTTTCAGAAACCTGGGTGTCTGCGGTCTTCTACCCATTGTTATCTTCAGCTTTGTTGGTGTATTGTATGATGAATGGTTTGCCTGTTCTTTTCGTAGTCCAATCTGAATCTTGTTTCTTATCTTCATCCGCTCTAGAATGCACTAACATGCACTAACATTCACTCGTATACTGAAATGCTTCTTGTATTACATTTTACATATCTTTCTTCTCAGTTTAGATCTTGTCATTGTAGTCTCTCTCTGTTTATTTTCCGAGAGATAAGGGTTTCCTTTTCCTGCTAGCCATTCAATTGGCTAACCAGCATTGGCCGGCTGGACACAAAGGCCTCACTCACACACCTACTGGTCTTATTCCTTCGGGTTTACACCGGATGTGTGAGTGGAACCACAAGTGGTGCAGCGCAAGCCACTTGGGGTGATGGTTTGAAGCGCAGGCGTCCTCTGGCTTCGGTCACTGTGACAGGCTAATCCGTTTCGGATGCCGCCAACCGTGTGTGTGCAGTGTTGTCCATGACTGACCAAAGTCGAAGTCAGCACAGCCCACCGGATCAAAACAACACACAAGCCTGACCACCACGCCAAGGTAGCAGAAAAGGTCAGGACACACACACACACATACGGTATGTGCACTAACGGTGAAGAGGAACTACGCAAGTCCTGCGATTAGACCCAAAAGGCTTGTTTGTAAGTTCGGATCTACCGAAGCCAAACCAGTCGCATCAACGCACGAAACCTAATGGCGCTACTTCTGCCAACGGACCTCTCGAGCCGCCTATTGATCAGAGTGAGCGTTAGCATGTGGGATAACCGGGTTACATGACCTAGCACGACTAGAACTTGCATTCCCTGGATTTATCCGATATGAAAACACGAGCATCCTCACAGAGGTGCACTGGAGCAGCTGCAGCTGTCCTGTCAAAGACAGGCTGTGAATTAACCAATCGTAGTTAAGTTTAACCCAAACAAGTAAGGCCATGTCCGAATATTGGGGTTGCTACTTTAATTACAACGACAAGAACGCAATTCGGAATTCGATCAAGTGATCTAAACATCTTTCATCACACACCACAAGTGAACATACTACATTCTGCACTCTCCTTAATCGACAATCGGAAATCTTCGTAAAGCCCCAGATATCGGAAATCAGTAAGTGCATATCGTACTATCTGTAACAATCAGGGTACCGTGAGAACTAATCCAGCCTGGTAACAGCATTTTACGCTTGGTAAGTGGAAAGTCCATACCACACGGACCAATCATATCATTCAAACCGTTCAACATGATCAACATTTCATCTAAGGAAGATGTGACTGAGCCACCGTTGCCCACGTATTCAACACAGATCAGTCTGTCAAAAGACCAACAAATCCACTCCAGGATTCTGGGGACGTCAGGGTGCCCACCAAGAATTCTGACACATCATACAGTTCAAGTTCAAAAACGGAAACTGTCTCCGGATGTAGTCCGCATGACAAGCGTGAAGTGGTGTCACTGCCCGTTAGTCGGAAATAACCGGCCATGGCAATATCGTTAGCGTCCAAAGATATTGTTTGAAAATCAGCCGAAGCATGCATTCAGACTGACAGAGGGTTATAGAACTGGCATCTAGCTAAGGTTATTCCACTTCACTACATTGAAGCTCCGTCATCATTAGACCGGTGATTGTTGCCAGCTTAAGTAGGCTGAGTGCTGTTGGACTGTTAGAACACGCGTAGACGGACACAGTCGAATTTGCCAAGGATCTAACGCGAAAGACAACGTCTAACCGTAAGTGATGCCACTAGTAAACTATAACGTATTCGTTGTTCTTAAAGGCCATCGGTCAGAAGAGCGGGTAAGTTGTACCACAGTTCAACAATCTAAACTGATCCAGTCCGAGCACATACAGGATTCCGTGTTCTGGGAGTACATTCTGATAACTGCGTCCAGTGACTGATATGACTGCATACGATATGAAATAAGTTCACTAAACAAATAGGAAAACGGACATAGTAAGGTTTCGACGAAAACGAGCACAAATAGCAGCATGCGGTATAGATTAATATTCAAAAAAAGCAAAACGCGGTATGATCCTCAGATACGGAATCCAACACTTCACTTACCTCCACATGTCTCGGGTGAACGATAAATTTTTCGATCAGCATACCATCATCGTTGAAAGCCTTCATAGCTTCATGACGAGCAGCGGCTAACTGCTCATCGAATTGCTCACGGGTGAGTGCGATACGCATCCCCTTGCCACCTCCACCCCTGACAGCTTTTATCATGACCGGATAGCCAATTTTCTCCGCTTCATTACGAAGACAGCTATCAGATTGATCGTCGCCGTGGTAGCCTGAAGGTAATCCCAGTCAAAATGGTATTACGGTTCCACTAATTCTGCGTATTTACAAAACATGAACGAATCAAATTTGAGGTTGAAAGCTGTCACTGGCTAGCTTTACAGTTCGACTTTGTTATCCGT
This sequence comes from Paragonimus kellicotti, assembly GCA_014220965.1. Taxonomy (NCBI): domain Eukaryota; kingdom Metazoa; phylum Platyhelminthes; class Trematoda; order Plagiorchiida; family Troglotrematidae; genus Paragonimus; species Paragonimus kellicotti. Next base: position 22,208 of record LOND01000133.1, on the reverse strand, counting down.
TTTTTGCGAACAACCAGGAACACAAGTTTACATGACTTAAGATGTTTGGAAATTGGTTAACTGCACCAAGAACTCCAGTGTTGACAATAGTGAAAATGACAAACTCATAAATTCGACAGAACTAAATCAAAAACTATGACGAGTGCATTAGGAACACGGAGGTGCTGATAAGGGTGTAACAAGAACCAAACTACAAACCGCACACATCATAACAAGACACTGAATCTCCCGAATGCCCCAACAATACTCGGTTTGTTATGTATAGTGTACCCAAAATGACAACTTTATGACACGGTCATTATTCTGATAAGCTCGCTTTGCCCTATTATGCGGACCATCATCCTTCGTCATTAAAAAGCCAGAAGGATGAGCGTGTTTTCGTGTGTTCAACACTTATTTAATGTTTAACGCATAAGTACTGACATTGCCACAGACGTGACTGATAGCATACTAACGTACGTGAGATAATATCCTAGTTCCAAATTGATTCGTATTCCTGGTACTTCACGACAATATGATGTGTCGCGACGGACGAGGGCTCACAAAATGACACTAATATTATTCGAATGCCTAGACGAGGAAGTTTGTGGTTTTTACCCCGTAATGGTTACTGACGTTAGATATTGTTTGGTGATAACCATGCAGACAAGCCATCTCGGGGCCACGTGTCCCAGTCTCTGGAACCAGAAAGTCTGGCAACATTTAGTCACATAAGCATCTCATAACGTCAATCACAAACGTCTTATGAAAAGACAGACAGACGATCAGCACAACCATAGAACCAGACGGGTGAGGTTAGTTCACAACAGACGAACGCGTCCTACCAAACAAACAACAGAACAGCAGGAACCATCGTCCGCTCGCTCAGTCGAACTATCAGATGTCTGAACGCCCGATACCCAATCTAAGGCTTCCGCATTTATATATACACAATGTGTAAATAAGTACACATTCCTATACATCGACTGACCCAACCAAACTTGGACAACCAAGCGTAGTTTAATTCAGAATGTTTATATCATGAGTACATAACAAATCGGTGACCTGTAAATTATGGTCGGTAAATAGTCACAAACATCACAGACTGACCGCTTGGTTGATGAAACCTTAAACATTGACCGGCTGTTAGCTATTCATATTAGATCAGCTTCAAAGATATTTTTGAAGACGAAACTTGAAGATCTGCTGCATCAAATTAGACAAATCACCGAATTGTGTAGAGGTTAGTTTGTGTTGTCCTTGTACTGAGTTTCGAACATCAATTCTAGTGGGACCCGCTGGGTAGCATGTAGGCACGAAATCATCGGGTCTAAGGATTATACAAAACGGAGACTCCCAAATCATCCGACTTTGAACTGGTGACCCTCAGATGATATCCATACTTGGTATATCACAAATTTGGTGTATGCCCACACCTACTATATATATATATATATATAACATTTATATGGGTTCATCAGGAGTGGTAGATGGTACATCGGTAGAGTGAGGGATAGTAGGCACTAATGTCAGATTGGTCCGATTCATGAGGACTAAATACATATCAACCACGTGGATTGTAAAAGTCTGCAAAAAAAGATCACGTTTACGTAACAGATCTAATTGAAAAGTGAATACATGGCCACGGGAGGATCACAGTTTTGATTAGACTTTTTCTTGAGCGCACAGTGAGGGTGGATGCAAACGAACTGCAATACTTTCTGCAATTTCTGTCAGACGACCTTTGACCTGTTTCGATTATGCCCACGGGCTCAATAGAGCAGTTTAAACGAATCGAGCGAATTGACTATAGTGTGGCTACCGCAGATAGCCATATCTTTATCGATCCTTATACAATGATGCTCCCGGATGCTTTCAGATAACCGCCGTCTAACGCGCGCTGTGCACCTTATTCCGCAGAATTAAATGGAACGAGAAATTGAAAAATTGGTAGTATGCACGAGCAATCTTCACCCCTGCTAAGAACGCAAAACTGGTGTGAAAGTAAACCGAACAGATAATTGAGCTGTGAAATAGGCATTGTTCATCGTTACGCTAAGTATCCTGATTGTGTTTTTGATCAAACGATCACTGTCGAATATACTAGTGTATGCGGACCTTATAACAGCGTAGGAATCGTCACTTTCGATCAGGTTGATTGCTTAAATAAAGTGAACCCGTTGAGCGATAGCTTTGCTGAAAACATGGCCAGAGGACTTGACGAAGAGATTAACAGCACTTGTTTCGCCGCTCAGTTGCGTGATCGGTTCACATGCAGATCGCCCTTGCATCCCCAGGTGAAACACAGGCTGCCTGTGCATGTTGCTCCTTTCTGTGTTACCGTTTCATTTAATCGTGTAGACTGGACATCGTTCGGAAATTACCAAATACGGTCCAGTAATCCCCGTAGAATGATGGTGAACACGGTGAGATCCTCTGTTCGTCCAAGCCTGGCGGTCAACAGGGATGTCAAACGCAGCCACCAGCTTCGCGCTGCGTCCAACACCGTCTTCGCCCTGCCCTTCACCAGCGTCCGCAGGGCAGCCAGCTTCCCACGGTCGGTCTTGACTCCGACCACTTCGGCCACGTCCTCGAAGTCCTCCAGGAACGTCCGGACGTCTCCATCTTCGAACGGCTGCGGCCAGGGTATCTTCATCCTCGCGTTCGTCACGGCACCAATTGTTGTGACCACAAAAGACGCTTGGCCTGCGAAGTTGTTGTATTGCACGAAATCCCTTACAGGTTATGCGAAAACATAGGACAACGAACGCGTACACTCATTTGCATGGCTGACGTGTATCCGCACACAATCGGCAACAGTACACTGCCATTCACCTTGATGACACGTCTCCCATAGTGTATACATACCGTTCCGATAATCGCATCTGGTCCCTGGTCTTCCTGTAGATGAGACCTGTTTTTAGTTTGCGAACATACGCACTATACTACTCACAAACAAAATTGCATGCTACATAACGCATCCCGAGTGTACACTCAAGAAACGTCTGTTCAAAAAATTGAGCCTTCCGCAGCCATGTATTCACTTCCGTGTTAAATCTATTACGTAAGCGTGCTGATCTTTTCCGCAGACTTTTACAATCCATGTGATTGATGTGTATCTAGTTCCCCTGAATCATATCGGGCTTACATTAATGCGTAATGTCCCTTACTCTGCTGATGTACTATCTACCAACCCCGGTGAACCCATATACATGTGTTGTACTTAGTCTCATAATTAAGCACCGAGAACAAGCCTGTTTGCAAAGCATTTTTCCTTGTGTAGGAAAAACCAAAACGTTGTTCAGGCCGACGGTAGTAAGAAAAATTGTATCAAATCGGTTGAAACCGCCGCATACAGTATACAATGTCGTATCAGAAACTTCCAAAGGAGTAACTGAAGAGCAACTACCAAAGTTAACAATAACACAGCTGGGAGATATAAATGATAGATCCCACAACCGAACGAAAACCTCTTCGAACTCTGGGCTTTCCATTAACCATTAAACAGCCTGCATGAACGTCCATATATCAGAACTCCCATGGATCTACACGATGAGTCATTGAGCAATAACACCTCCATCGTGCCTTCGACAGCAGACAACATCTCCACATTTACTACTGAAATCTTCCAGTTAAACCAGCCCATTCTCGATATCTTCATACAACCGGGTTTTGCGGCAATACGGAAACACACAAGTTGACCTATTTACAAAGCTGGATAATGCTACTCAGGGGAACAAACGTATCCGCCTAAAAGTATGGATAGATGCAATTCTTTAAAACATCCACATTTTACGATATATGCATAAAAATGAACAACCATGAGTTTGCTAACCTTCAATGATTGGAACACCAGCGGCAGACATAATTGATTTGCTCTTATTCTTGATCCCCATATCCCGTATAGCGGACACAGGTGGACCGACAAAAATGAGGTTGGCACTTAGACAGGCTTGTGCAAATTCCACGCTTTCCGATAGAAAACCATATCCAGGATGTACTGCATCTGCATGAGCCGAGTTCGCGACGGACAACAATCGTTTTATATCCAGATAGCTTTGCTGGACAGGCGCAGGACCGATATTGTACGATTCGTCGGTCTAGTATAGCCAAATATACGGGGAGCATAAAGAGCGTCTTTAGACAAATACACAGCAATAACACTTGATGAAAAATGAATAGTAAGAATCGTGCGTTATCCCGCAGCCCACGCCAAGACAAAATACGAAATATCCGAGAATAAAAAACGAGACCCACGTGTGTTCAGTTAACCCACAATACATAACACAAAGTACTCCGAATGACCGACACTACACGAATATAAGTGGATACAAGGCTCAAAATGGCTTAAATGATCTTAGAATTAAAAAGTTGCCTTTCTCATGTGCTTTTTAACCTATCTATCTCAACAGATGACTACCTAACATAACACTCGAATGCTGCTGTTTCATGTCTTTTACGAAACACTCGAAATACTCATGCTCAAGGGCAATCGTCGGCTGTTCAAAACCAAGCAACAACAGAGTTCGGGTGGTAACAAACAGCATGACTAGTTGGACTGAGTAGATTGCACGTATCATGACTGTCTTGAGAAGAATGTAGAATAGTGTTGATGCCACCACTCACGTAAGGCAGTCGAAGAAGGCTGCTCACATCCGGAAAAACACCCAAAAAATGGCTGTTTACCGAGATTCGTAAGGAAACTAACTAAATGGATTGTGCTGTTACTTTGAAAAGGTGTTGGAATCATCAGCGTGTTGAAAGCCCTGCCAACAGAAGCTATGGTACCCACAATCTGCTCGCCACCACCAGAATTCCAGCACCACAATTGAATTTGGATGTTGCTAGAACACGGAGAGAAATCAACATCCTCACCATTCTCATAATTTGTCCGCCTTAATGCTTAACTGTCGCACGACGATGAGGAAGAAATAAGCACTAGGGAAGAAGAAAAAAAACAAGAAAGGAGGAGAGTGGGACTAATTACTTAAAGCAGCCGCTTATATTCAAACGTTTGACATCAACAGGCTGCAAACTACCAAGCTGTAAGTGAAAGTAAGGCGTCATCAGCAAGACAGCTTCCTTCACGGCTTTCACTGCCCCGCATCATTAAGTGCACTCACTTCACAGACAACTCGGCCAACAATAAAATTAACAACGCTGAACCCCACTAGCCCTTCAACTTACTCATTCTCCAGCCCCTGATATCCACAGCAAGGTAGGCCAACCCCTAGTAAACGACTGCATTTCTCTACGCTAGATTCGCATCTTTTTTTACCCCACATCTTACATCAGTCGGTCGCAGCATCGGCAGAGTGCTCTGTGTGACAGATGATCCTTAGTTTGCGACCTAGCCATCTAAGACTGAGTAAACTTAAAAGTTGAGCAAAAGAACTCCATCGGCGTCTACTGCCAAATACCCGTATCATGAATGTACTGTCCCACATCCACCCGATTCCAGCAACCGAATACAGACATCGATGGTTGAAAACCTGAAGACAGTTCATACCTTCTACTCTAGATGGTCAAGTTTTGTAGCCGTAAAATAATACAGCTGTCACAGTCGTCACATATGTTGAATACAGTCCTGACCTTGGATACAACTAGCTACTAGTTCATCCCCTATACTATCATCGTCGCCAGTGTAACTTTCCAAGTACACAAACCGGCCAGCCTCCACGAATTCATCATCTACGTAAGTACAGCGGCTTTGTAGAAACACGTTGAGACTGCAAAGCGCGTTCCGAAATGTTTACCACAGCGCAAGATTGCGTCTATCATTGTTTGAGATGTTTCTGAATTGTCAAACAACTCGTCATCAGCATAATCAAGATCAGTCAGTCTTCCACCAAGCAAGAGGTCCACGCCGGCATCGTGTGAGTGACGCAGACAGTCCGCATTATTCTCGTCTATGACAAAATTGAGCAAAAACGTTCAAATTGAGTAACATCGACGTACGCCGCTCTTTGTGTCAAAGCTATCAAACAGTTCACCGTAAACCCTAACCTGAGCTGAAGTATGGGAATAAAGCGCCGACAGTATGTTCACATACTTAGTCGGTACACCCCTACGTTTAAGCGACTCTAAAAGTGTAGATCGATCCACCGAATCGAACGCACCTTTATAGTCGAGAATACGGCAATTGTTGGCCGGTGGTACGTATGACGATGTTCCAGAATTGGGCGAAGAATGGAAATTTAATCAACGCGTTTTCGTCCAAGACGAAACTTCGTCTGCCTCACAGGCAACAATGAGTAAATGAAACAGAGGATGGCAGGACCCTAGTAACAACTGGGGTCAAGCTGGTCTCTCAATGGTTTTCGCGATAACCTCTGGCTCTCTTTTTGAATATGGGAGCTATTACTGAGTGACATCAGCGCAGAGAGATGTTCTCCGTAGCCAACACATTAAAACAACTGAGTCAAGGTTTTCGCTAACGAATCCTCACCTTCTTTGAAAAGCAACAGCAGCCTTCTTACGTTTGAAAGACTAAATGCAATTAGTGGGTGGTTACAGGTCGATTGTCTATGGCCCTATATTTCAAGTCTGTGACGGTAGCTCGGTAGATGTAGAAGATCAGCCAAATTGATCCTTAGTGTTCCGCCAAGAGCTCTAATCCTCCAGACGTACCGCAAATAAGTATGCCGTCTGCCTCGCTAATAACCTCACTGACAGATCGAGGCCTTGGGTCGGCAGTACGGATAAGCTTGGAGAGTGCGCCAGCACTCTCTGGAACAAAAGCGGTTTATACTTCTTCAACTTTCTTCATTAGCCAAGTCCCATGGTCACTGAACAGGCTACGCTCCAGCTTCTTGGAGATCTCTCAAAAACTTGTATGAACTGTCGAGGTTGTTTCGTCCGACATGTAACAACTCTAGAGATTTCTTTGAAACCCGATGTTTGTTCAACCCACGAAATATCGTGCTGTATGCTACAGTACCTGCTTTATAAACCGTTCGTGAGATTTTGGTCCGGCAGCAATTAGGATCTTTGGGGTGAAAACTGTTAAGCTTGCTTTCTATGCTCATCATCATCATCATCATATCAGCCATGAGCCTGACCAAAAGGTACTGTGGCTCGGGCTGCCGCTCACCTCAACAGTGACGTGGAATATCCTAGAAGAAAACGTTACTAAGAAGGTTGAAAATTAATAAGTCTAAAAGAACTAGAAATGGTATGGATGCAGGTACGCCATTGACTGCGACACGCTGCCATCTCGGATAGCGTCTCCAACCAGCGGTTTGAGTGATCACGAGGACCCCATCCAGGCAGGCGACACCTACCCACTTTACTCAGTGGAGCAGTCAGGGTTCTCATATTTCGTGACCACGTTGTCGCTTGACCACCACGTGGTTTCACCCAACTGTTGGTGGTCTCAGTATATAATGCCCGGTACGGTAAACGCTCAGCTGGCATGCGGAGTACGTGACCTAACCATCGCAGGCTGTGCAACGTGAGTAGTTGACCAATTGATCGCGCATCCCGAGCGTTCCGGAATACGCGCCGGCGAACTGCCGCATTGCTCACGCGATCAGTCCACTTAATGTGGGCTATTTGGCGGAGACAACGATGGTCAAATACAGCAAGCTTGTTGATATCTTCCTTGCGAACAGGCCACGTTTCCGAACCATAGAGCAAAACAACGCACACAAGCATTATATACTCTTCCTTTCAGCGACAATCGAACGTCTTTTCGACGCCACAGATGACGCAGGTTGGCAAAGGCAACTCGTGCCTTTGCTATCCTCGCTGATATCAGCAATATTACAAGCTGACGAGATAGTGCTACCCAAGTATGTGAAACTGTCCACAGTCTCAAGCGGATTACCTGCAATAAAAGTAGGAGTGGAAATGCCCCAGTCTTGAAGTAACACTTTGCACTTTGAAGGTGCGAAGCGCATTCCATACAAACCAGCCCGGTCACTCACCTTGTTCAGCATGGTCTGCATGTCTTCGGCAGAGGGGCTAAGTAAGACAATGTCAACCGAGCGCCAGGAAGAAGCTCAACACCAAGTTCACTGGACTCCTCAAGCGCACCCTCCAAAATGTCGTCCATGACAAAATTGAACAAGGGAAATCGGACACCCTTGACGAACACCACTAGAAGTGATGAACGCCCGAGACAGCTGTCCATAAACTCTCACCCTGCTTGCAGAGTGAGCATACAGTGATCTCAACAGATTCCTACCGACGGCCTGGCCGGTTTCTCAACAGTCAGCCGTTGCCATCGGTGATCGCTGATCAGCAAAAGTAAGAACAAAACGGCAACGTACCAACGCATGATCTGAATCCAAGTATGTGCTCCAATAAGAACGACAGTCTTGAATGGAACCCCGCCACCTATAACTAACAGCTATGTGGTCTATCTGAGACCAGGCCTGATTCGGAGAAGGCGAGCGCCAAGTATAGCAATGACGAGCAAGATACCTAAAACTAGTGCTTGATGCACAGTTGCAACATTCATCCACCATCATGTAATAGATGTGAGGTCAACTGAAATTTCCCATCTGAACGATACTCAGTCTCACGAAGGTGGTCGACCTGGCTACTTATATCTGTGAATGGAATAACAGTATCAAAGTTGTGTTAAAATAAGGAGAGCGGCCAGATTCGAGCAAAAGACGTCACGAACGGCACTGCGGTCGGTTGAAGTAATAAGCAGACAATGAAAAGTTCTTTGAAGAGTTGCGTCTAGAGCTGGTTTTAACAGAACCTGCCAAGCGGACGGCACAAAGTCTACTGTTAACAGGAATCCAATCTACTAATGCGGCTGCGGCCGTCGTGCTGAGAACTATACCTACCCCAGCCTGACCTGTAACAGCGGCTGTGGAGTCAACCGAAGTGTACTAGTACAGGCGGGCAATGGGGGTGCTGTCAGCTTCATGCGTTGAGTACTGTCTTGGATTCTAATATTTGAGTTGCAGAAGACATCGAAATTCGTCGAGTGCTAGCGTGGCCTGTTGACCTATCTGTTTCAGAGAACGAACGTTGAAAGCACCTACATTAATTCGCATTCTAGACCTGGACAGGGAATGAAAGATCTGAGATTGGATGGTAAGAGCTGGTATTTACCGAAACTGAGTTTCTATAGTTGGTTACATCTGTTGTGGGACCTACAGGATAATCATTAGAAATGGAGATCGGGAGGAATCTGAGAGCTAAGTTTAAGCCGTATGCAGCAGATATACAATACGGCTTATACTGTTGGAAGGCCGACGTAGAACACAATTATCAGTGTTGTGAAAATCCATACGTAAGCTGAAATACTGTCAAGACGATCAAACCTAAACGAAAGAACGAACGGGTTCTCAACCAAAGTCTTTGGCTCAAAAGCCTGTACCGCAAGGCAGCGGTTGGGTGGCAATGTACCAGAACTGGTACTTTTTCCGGAAAAAGATGCCAACCTTCTTCCAACCCCCAACCTGGAGGACCAGGAGACTGGTTTGTCAGACCTCTACCCATTGGCCTATCTGGTATGATTAGCTGTCAGTTTGATCACCATATGGTCAAGTTCAGCTCAATAGGTCATCGAACTGTGCAAGTTGTCATACCGTGTCAAGGTTCAGTCTCCTGTGACGGCACAGAAAGGAATGTGAACAGACTATAGTAATAAAATTGAAGTTATTCGTACAGCCCTAGACGTCGACAGTTATGCACAGTTTATCACGACACGCTTGGAGTCAAGTGATTAAATGAGATGACACTATTGATAGTCTGTGTCGAAACGAGGCCCAGGTTTGCATGAGTGGAGGTTACCAACAAAACAGTGATTCGGTAAAACAACCGTGTACTAATAAAAAGTTTACTATTCAACTCACCATTCTGACATGTAGTGCATCCCTATCAGCATCACTGTAAACTCCAATCGTATGACAACCAAAGGATTTTGCCGATTTGGCGATCCGACAAGCAATCTCACCTCGGTTAGCGATCAAAAGACGAGATATTCTACCAGCGGACATCGGAGATAAATCTCAGTAGCTTTACAAAAAGATGAGCATGGAGGTATACTTTTCCAAAAGCTCGAATAATTATCATTCGGGTTTGCAGCGAAAATTAGAAATGCTCACCCATTTTCCGAAATCTGAAAATGGGACCTCATGGTAGGCTTGTCACGTATTAAACGTCGGATGAGTATTGTTGAAGCTTCGTAGCACAGTTACACTCGTCCCGTAATAGACAAGATAGAATAATGTAGTTTCAAGAAACAAAATATAAACAAAACGCAAGGTAAATTTACAAACCACTGGGATTACGGAGGATTAGGGTGGAGAACACGCGAAAATCTTACGAGCTAGATCACGAAGTTGGAATGAAAAATGATGTTTTGGCACACGAAAAACGGAAAACAATTTCAATTTTAAGCAGTCATGACCTTTGGGATGGAAGCAACGTGGAAAGTAATCTGGTTGAAACCGGGAACATACTGTGGCATTAATCCTGTCAGGGTGTCGGTTAAGGGATGCCCATTCCTTTTTCCCAAACGAAATACACAGGCAAAGTCGTATTTTCGGACTGTATGTATTACCATGATCTCTAAGCAAATAAACCTCAAACACTAAACAAAGCTAATGTACTGCGGTTATCAGGGATTCCTTCGGAAAGAGTGACAACAATTGCAATACATCGTGCAGCAGATAAATTACCTTTTTTGTTGCGAACTTTTGAGAATTGTTTCGCCAATTATCATTGCTCTAAAATACGAATAGTGAACTTATGATGGATCAAGTCACAAGACGCATTTGGACGTACAAAAAGGTTATTTTACCGAAATGGGCAGGTAGTAGGTCCGATGAGTGATGAACGGAAGCGGAAAGCGAGGGCTTGTGAAAGTTCAGGTTCTAAGGATGAGGAACTCGGGCAATAGATGTATAGTTATACGTAGAAACTGTTGCCGGTTATTACGCGGAGTTGAGATAGAAGGAAACAAAGAAGTACTATGTGAATGCAAGTACGGGAAATAAGCGTGACGACTATGCATAGGCCATTTGACAAATGAACAGAGGCATACCACTGTGCCCAACAAAACATTAGGATCTGGGTTGGGGAACGAAATAAGGATTCAAAAGAACCTTGAATGCAGCCATCGTTGCAGCATTCATAAAAGGTTTAGACAGGGAGTTCCTGTCATTGCTGACAAGTACAGTAAAGCTGTACCGACTGTATAGTTTTAAAAAGCGACTCCTAAACGTGCTGGTATCCGCGAGAATGAACACAGATCTGCGAGGATGGTTTGGAAACATCAGAATTATGAAAGAGAGTATTAGGTTACCTCTCTGTTTATGAGACTCGTTGGGGAAGAGTTCAAGCTCACGAAGCCTCTCGAAGTAGGGCTTCATTTTTAGTCCCCGAATTCACTTGGTAGAAAATCTCTGTATGGTTTTTAAAATTCGTTTGTCATTCCACAGGTGAACAGGCCAGACTGGCGTTCCTAGTTCATGGTGAAGGCGGATAAGACTGTTACCGTTTACTGAAATGAGACTTCTCGAACCTACCAAGCATACGTTTTAAAAGAATAGATCAACTGTTTGCCCTTTTAGCATTCGTCTCAGTGAGAGGTGAACTTGAAAGAGAATGCAACACAACGGCTTCGAAGTCTTTTTCTTCCTCAGGGGGCTTGGAGCTGCATTCCGTTGGTGAAGCAAGTGAAGCTTTGACTGTCGAAAATGCATAATTTGGCATTTGCCAACCCAAAACTAAGTGCGGTTCACCTTCGAAAAAAATGAGAAAACGCCATTAACGCCAGCTTGAACAATGTATCAGCGCTGCTGCGAACAACACACTAGATCTTGATTTAACTTGCACACAACATTCGAGAAAAGGACAATTCAAATGGTCCGTCACAACGAGACTGGACCTTGACGTGGTGTGACGGCTTGCGCATCTCGATGACCTATTGGGCTAAACTGGACGGTGTGGCCACCACACCGATAGAGTCACTCATACCAGGCAGGCCAATGGGTAGAGGTCTGACAAACCAGTCTCCTGGTCCTCCAGGTTGGGGGTTGGAAGAAGGTTGGCATCTTTTTCCGGAAAAAGTACCAGTTCTGGTACATTGCCACCCAACCGCTGCCTTGCGGTACAGGCTTTTGAGCCAAAGGCTTTGGTTGAGAACCCTAATCGTTCTCCTGTCTAGGTCTGGGCGTCCTGGCAGTATCTCAGCCCACACACAACCATGAATATTCACAACAACAATAAATCCATACTGCATCGGCCGTCTCGCAGTATAAACCGGGTCGCCCTATCTGCTGCATACAGCAGGGTGGATAGGCGAAAACATGCTACTGCTGACCCCTCCCCACTGTCCTATCAAATTTAGCTCTCAGGCCCCTCCCCACCTCCATTTCTGATAATTACTCTACAGGTCCCACAACAGATGTAGCTAACTGTAGTAACACTGAGCCGGTAAGTTCCGTCTCTTGCCTTTCAGCTTCAGGCCTCCCTCGTCCCTTGCTTAGACCTAGAACGCGAATTAATATAGGTGCCTTCAACGTTCGCACGCTAAAACAGATAGGTCAGCAAGCGGCTCTCGCACGAACGCTAGACTCGTTGCACGTTGATGTCTGCTGTATCTCGGAGACTAGAATCCATGACAGTAGTCAACGTATGGAACTAACAGCACCCGCATTGTCTACCCGATACTGGTTATACACTTCGGGTGACTCCACAGCCGCTGTTACAGGTCAGGCTGGAGTAGGTATAGTTCTCAGCACGACGGCCGCAGCCGCATTAGTAGATTGGATTCCTGTTAACAGTAGACTTTGTGCCGTCCGCTTGGCAGGTTCTGTTAAGGCCAGCTCTAGACGCAAGACTTTCAGAAATTTATTCATTGTCTGCTTATGCTCCTACTGACTGTAGTGACGTCGGATCTGGCCACTCTCCTTCGGTCGACACGTGGCTCTGATATAGTCGTTCTGGCCGGAGATATGAATGCCCAGGTCGGTCGCCTTGGTGAAGCCGAATCTCGTTTAGGTGGTAGGTTTGGGATAGCATCACATCGATCAGATAATGGTGGGCGATTGTTGCAGCTGTGCGCTGAGCATAAGCTATTTTTAGCCAGTACTGGTTTTAGGCATCGTGCACGTCAATGCTATACTTGGCGCCCGCCTTCTCCGAATCAGGCCTGGTCTCAGATAGACCACATAGCCGTTAGTTATAGGTGGCGGGGTTCCATTCAAGACTGTCGTTCTTATTGGAGCACATGCTTGGATTCAGATCATGCGTTGGTACGTTGTCGTTTTGTTCTTACTTTTGCTGGGCAACGACCCCCGACAGCAACGGTTAGCTGTTGAGAAACTGGCTTTACCATCGGTTAGCATAATTACCAAACCAGCTTAGAAAGCTGCCTTAGTGGTACTCACTCCGAAGACCCTAATAGCTGCTGGACTCAAATCTCACAGGCCATTCAGAAAGCAGGTACTGTAGCATGCGGCACAGGGGTACATGGGTAAACAAACATTGGATTTCAGAGAAATCCCTGGAGTTGTTAGAAGCCAGACGGAAGGTTCCTCCTGGTAGTTCACATAACAAGTCTAGAAATGTCCGCCAGAGATGGGTGGCACTATGTCTTCAACCTGTGATGTTGCCGAAATCAGTGAGTATAACAGAGGCACGAGTTGTCTTTGCCAAACTGCGTCATCTGTGGCGTCGAAAAGACGTTCGATTGTCGCTGAAAGGAAGAGTATATAATGCTTGTGTGCGTTCTGTTTTGCTCTATGGTTCGGAAACGTGGCCTGTTCGCAAGGAAGATATCAACAGCTTGCTGTATTTGACCATCGTTGTCTCCGCCAATTAGCCCACATTAAGTGGACTGATCGCGTGAGCAATACGGCAGTTCGCCGGCGCGTATTCCGGAACGCTCGGGATGCGCGATCAATTGGTCAACTACTCACGTTGCACAGCCTGCGATGGTTAGGTCACGTACTCCGCATGCCAGCTGAGCGTTTACCGTACCGGGCATTATATACTGACCACGTGGTGGTCAAGCAACAACGTGGTCACGAAATATGAAAACCCTGACTGCTCCACTGAGCAAAGTGGGTAGGTGTCGCCTATCTGGCTGGGGTTCTCATGATCACTCAAATCGTCGATTAGAAACGTTATTCGTTAGCCTTTTTAATAACGTCCCCTCTTCTAAGATATTCCACATCACCGTTCAGGCGAACGGCAACCCGAGTCAGATCATCATCATAGACAGCAATACATCAGTGGTTCACACTGATGCTTAACTGCCACACAACCACGAAGGAAAAAAAAACCCTATATAGGAAGAGAAAGAAAAAAGAAGGGAGGGAAGGGGACCTAACTACTAAAAATAGCTACGTCTATATTCAAACATACAACATCAAGGCGCCTACACCTTGCAAACAAACAACCGAGCTGTAAGTGAAAGTAAGGCGTCATCAGCAAGACAGCTTCCTTACGGCTTTCACTGCCCCGTCTCACAGCGCGTAAGCAACGGCCCAGTGGGATCCAGTCGAGCAAACATTGTTCTGCTCTGGAACTCAGTGCGATTCCCACTCCAGCTTGACCACGAGATTCAGCTTCGGCGTCACCAGAAACCCTGAGAGAGAAGCGCTTGGATCGACAGTTACCTAGAAGTGAGCTCAAGTGTTGGAATCGTAGGTTTATGCCTCGACACGCAGAACACACAAGAAACTCCAGACTTGAGAGAGTACTTGTCAGAGCAGCTTGCTGACCGACTTGTCGGAGAGTGCGGACATTGAAGGCGCCAATGTTTACCAGTTGTCTTGGCCTCAGAAAACAATTATCACCCGAGGGCACAGAGAAGGCAGAAAACTTGTGGGGTAAAAAAGGAGGGGAAAATCGTGGCGGTTGAATATTGCCACTGTCGGGAGAAAGAAAACTTCTGATACTTCCTGGTAGTTTATGTCATGAAAGGATAGACTCCACTCTGAGTTTCTGGCTCACAAGTTCGATCTCCGACGCGGAAGGTGATTAAGTTTTCCTAGGATACCTCACCCGGATCCAATGGCTCAACAGTCTGATTCATTTGGCAATGGCAGACTTGGCTAACACGAGGGCGCACTGCATAAGACATCAATATCTGTTGCGCACAGTGGAATGTAATCGAAGCTACCTCAGGCTTTCCCATGACACCGGATGTTTTCCAACCGTATTGGATAATACGCCGGCGGTCACGGATCAACCGTTGGGCGATCGACATGTTGTTTGTTTGAGGGTACCTTTTTTTAAACCATTGTTCCCTATTCAGAAGATAGCAGTGTTGCAACTATCAAAACAGTCTTGCTGCATGCTCATACGATCGGTAGTTGCGCGACATAAAATTCGATAAGTGCAACTACTTTTCGTCCGACTACTCGGATTTTGCCCCTCCGAAAAGGTTGCACCTGGAAGAACCGAAGTGTTGATCAGTATAACCTCGCAAGTCGATGCAGTTCGCGAGCCTGCTAACCAAGTCAAGGTAGCAGAATAGGTGAGGTGGCTTACATGAAATCTATTAAGTAGGATGTTAAAGTAATTTTGTCGAATAAGAGAATCGTTATCAGTGTTCACGTCAAACCAGATTTTGACCTCATCAACAACCAATATAGACGTAGCTATTTTTAGTAGTTAGGTCCACTTCCCCTCCCCTCCTCTTTTTCTTCTTTCTTCCTATATAGGTTTTTTTTCTTTTTTCTTCGTGGTTGTGTGGCAGTTAAGCATCAGTGTGAACCACTGATGTATTGCTGTCTATGATGGTGATGATGACCATTAATAAACATCGAACATAGAAGCAGGCCAAGGAGTTAACCTTTACTTATCTCGTGAAAGCTAGACCTGCAGGTGGTGAATGCACCGTTTACGTGCACCCTATACAGACGATTAGTAAGACTTCAGTCGCTAAAGGGGGTTGCCTCGTTCTCTATACGGAAGATCATCGACTTAAAAGGCATAGTCCATGCGGTCACATGCTGCGTCAGAGTCGAGGTATGCAACATCAATGTCGTTGCTTTGATCAACTGCTCTGGTCCATTGATCAGTGGCTATCAGCAGATCCGTGGTACATTAACGACCCTTGCGGAAGCCGTGCTGTACATTGAAAAACTCTCGAAAGGGGAGGCACCTGTTAAGCGAATCATATACGAGCGCCTCTAAAACCTTCGGGATGCTCAACACCAGAGAGATTTGTCGGTAACCACTAGGAAGACTACGCTTACCATCCTTAAAAACGAGTGTGATGCTCGCGAGTTTCCAGCTGCTAGGTACTGTTCCCTGGGAAACGGATTGCGTAAACAGATAAGCTGAGTGGTTCAGCAAGCTGTTCAGCCGCTTCACACAAGACCTTATAAAGTGTACCGTCCAGGCTAGAAGAGTTGTCCTGAAGGGCGTAGGATTACGGTACATGATCGTAAAAATTCGTTGGAAGAAAGCATAGGGCGCTGTGTGTGTGTGTGCCGAAATGGACCATGTAGGCCAAACAGAAGCGCTGAGATTCCCAAAATACACGGGATGACAGAACTCTGTAGGAAAACCCGAACGAACGGTGTGACCGACATTGCACAATCTCTGCTCTCGAATGCACCATGTAGACCAATCACGGAAGGAGAAAGTCGAGTGAAGCACACAC
>LOND01000132.1:205836-222573 GCA_014220965.1 Paragonimus kellicotti | reverse complement strand
CCGGCTATGACAAGGATATGCACTGCTGACGAGCTTTAATGAGAGCGAAACTGGAAAGTCTATGGGAATGCTACAGCTGCGATCAATTGTGGGTGGTGTTCAGCTTGAAACTTATGATTGTACAAATCCCCTGACTCGGTGAGTTCGATGTAATGAAAAACTGATTTAAGTTGGGAAGATTTAAAGCCAATACTATTAAACGCTTCTTGAGGTTATTGTAAATGGTGGTTACGGGGAACCACTGTACTAAACTAGAGCCCTTTCGTTGATTTGAGCTATGCTGCACTTTGTGATAAATTCAAAAGACAGTACCCGACAACAGAATGGCCGTAAACACAACGTGTCAGTACCAGTTTTTAGAAAGCTTATGGGGAGTAGGTTAGAGATACGAAATATTAAAACGGATCAAAGCATTAGAAATGGAATCAACTAACCAACATATTCCAGGAGGCAACAAACAAACTTTAACATGCAGTTGGCTCACAAATTCAGTGTCTGTCGACTCCCAACCACGGAAATTGTGAAGAAAATGTAACTTCACTCATTTGCGTTCTATCACCAACTCTAACTAATGAAAGTGGATTCCGGTTAAAAAGTTGTCTGTATTGTCTGATTTTCATTTGGAAAAAATTAATCAGTCACCACGTCCTGAGACACCCTATACATGGGGTAAATAGGCTTTTATCTCCACGGGGATAGCGAATAGAAAAATTCGGTTTACTGGATACACGTGAGCAACCCGTAGTGTGTAAATAATGCCTTTACCATAAAACTGATAGCACGTAATCTGATGACTACCATTTATTCCAATCCAAGGCATTGCCGTGGTGTACGTCTCAGAAAAGCCATGACTGAACCGTAATTTATTAAGCATCAGTTTCACAGAGATTAAAGACGCAACTCCTTTGAAATGTCGGTGTATATCAGTATCTCAAATGGGAAGCACTTGTAGGGGCTCGGATGACCTTATCCGAAATGGACAGGTCACTGTTTGGCTAACCGAACTCTCGTGGTAAAGCCATCGCCACACCTCTGATGCGTTCGTCTGTACATGTGTTGTGAACCAAAACGCGGATGGCACAAGGATTGTTTATTCGGGAAAGCAACACGTGGGTTATGCGTTTCAACAAGACAACAAACGAAAACACTCATCTGTGTACGGTACTGGGCCCAGACCGTCACGGCTGCCACAGACGTCAACGCTTAGTTCCTTTACGTTCCCTTACGTACCAAGAACCATTTCATGCGATGCTGCACTCCAACGTTTTTCTTGTATTTTTCCTGCGGCTACTTCGATGTCAAAATATATGCTCTGGTTCCACTACTGAATACTGGTGTGAGTAGTATAACATGATCACTCCTCACTACACATGTCCCCTAATTACCTTGTTGAACCTGCCATGTACGCAATCAGGTCAGTTACTTCTCCAACATGCCATATCCAATATATAACGTGTCTGGATAATAATAATATCCTTTCGATCTACAGTTCAGAGGCTAAAAACAAGCAGCTAGGTTCATTTGATTGAGGCCCGGCACAGCGCCTGACAAGGATCGCCCAACACAGTGGCTGACAGTCAACGTCCAATATGATCAGCAACTTCAGTGTCGGTACCACCAACACTAATTTCATTGTCTAGCATGGTTCTTGGTCATGTACATTAACACGATATCTAATCAGGTTTTGTCCCACTTCTACGAGACGCATCAAGAGGAACGACTATTCACTGCTGCGCAGCATACTGAACAACACATCCTACCTTGATGCCACCACACGAGCTAAACTATACACTACGATAAGGAATATTGACTCCAAGATTTGTACAGCTTCAGCAAACAAATGAATTACTCTCACATCAGCTTATTCGTCCGTCACACCCCACAAGCTTTCACCGGTTCAGTCAGTGATCCACAACTATCCAAATCCTTTTCACTGTGCCCAAAAGATTTTGATGTCCTAGCATTTTGCTATGCAGTTATGTTACTCATATATGTTCGGTATACTGTTATTTGTGTGTCATATATGCATTTTTACTGGTGTTATACACTTTCTGATCACAAGTGACTTTTATACCTGTTGTTTTCGTATAAGTGTGCAATCAACAGTAAGTCTTACAGCGGTAGAGAAAACTCGTGACTCAGTAGAAGTACACACCATGTTGTCGCATTTACAAGCCGTGGCCTCATTCTTATGTGCGTGGACCACTACACTTAGATCTCTCGTGTGAACGGTACTATGAAAGACTTGGAGAACCAGACGACTCATTTCAAGCAACCTCTCCAAATGAACGCCCACATCACTTCGTGGAGCGGATCAGTTTGTCTTTATCAGGGCTCCACCTTGTGACAATAAAAAATCTAGCATGATAGAACATGTTAACGTGACCCAGCGTGACACGATTCAGTAGCAATAACATGGAAGTGAGAAACGTCGCACACAAATTAGAATTCTTGCAGCAGTCCACTAACAGGGCTAAAAACTTGAAAACTGCACGATGTGGCTCAGTTACTTCAGGGAAACCCGTAGAATCCAATCGGGCTCTCTTCTTGCAAATCGTTTTCGTCTCAGAATGTTGTTATCTATCAGTTCATTAAAAATGCTCGTGGTAGCACAGTTAACTAGAGAAAAATCGCTTTTTTACCGTGCCGATTTAAATTCAATGGTACGTACTGATTTCCACCCACGTGCTACCCATCAACTCCTGAAATATGTCAGAAGCCGAATAATATCGATCGTATTCGGTGACAACTAGACCACACAGAGATAACTGAACGGAACATTTTGACCCGAGCAGATCGTATGCTTGAATGCCGGGGAGCCCAACTATGTTGCAGTGATGGGCATACGTCGTCCGCTAGCCCGACTTGATTGAATAGGACTTCTCCCCTGACGTAAACGCAGACACATTCGTACGCAACAACTCAACCAGATGTACGTTTGTGACTGTACAACTAGCCATAAATCAAAAGTGAGCCAATCTCAGTAGACAAACTTGGATGCTGCACACAGAGTAAAGCCAGTTTCGGATCACGTCATGACGTGAAGTTAGTAGTTCGTCCTAGACATCTAGTGCTCCTTACTGCACATCCAGTTGACCACAAACTGGGTCGGCCGCGGAAAGCAAGCATTATTCAGTATGTCATCTACTCCGCCTCGGCTGAAAGCATGCTCAGTCAAAGGCTGAGGATACTGTTGAATATCCCACATCAAAATAAACCGTTGAGGAATGCAAAAATGTGACAACAATACGATGGGCACACGATCCGTAACAGTTACCACAGGGTGGTTGGTCTACCTGCGCAACTAAGGGAATAATTAGACAGCCTCGCTACCTGGAATTATCTGAGTATTCGCCGAGTTACGGGGGGCTCATTGATCCGGGAGGTCATACCAATCTACTCCGTTCAAGGCCGGGTGACAGAAATCCAACGGGTAAACTGTCAATGGAACCTTGTAATCTGCTTTTGCGTAGGTCTGGTGCTCAACCGGTCGCCAGCCGCCAGGATGTACCGGTTCAATCTGGTCCAAACGCTCTGGGCTTTGTCGCCTTACAGAAGGATTAATTGTTGAAAAGTTCCTGTCAAGAGAATAAAGGTTAATTCAAGAAAACAGTCAGGCTATTGGTGTCATCTTTTAATAACGGAGGTGCTGGGGATAACAGTCATTCATTGTGTAATCCTGATTCCATATGCTACCCTTTATTGCATTATGATAACTTAGGCTATTTTCCACACAGTAAGCCAACTACACTTACCTGAGTCAGATTTGTTCGATTCTCACACTTCATGTTCTGTATCTGTTGTTCATCCCCACAGTCTTAGACATGTATTTCGCTCCCGTTACTCGGACTCGCTTGAAGTGGCATCTGTGAGCTTCTGTGTTCACTGGCCCTTAAAACTGACAGTGGTTGCAACCGATTTATCATCAGTTTTGCGTTAGTTTGCCTTGTCAAAAAACCTCGTTACGAAGTTCTGATTGTTAGCTGCCCTTGTTGGAAAGTCTCTGAGACGGACGCGACACAACACCAACCTGGGTACAGTGGTATGCAGACCTGCTCGCTAACCTGACCTCGTTAGAGTAAACCTCCACAATCGTAATCCATTTTGCTGGCACCACTCGTCTGGTGTGATCTGTACCTTTTTGACACTCCCACTCTTCAAGCTAGTTTTCTTTTGGTGAAGCTGCTGAATTTTCCTTTCTGTTTTGGCAGAAGAGTACAACTCCATCGATGCCTCGCTAACTTGACCTGTCGATCTGTGTACATTCTCTTCCAGGGTTGTTAGTGCTACACCTGTTCATCTTGCTGGGTTTTTGCTTTCCGTCATCGTGCTGATTGCGATAGTGTAAATCAGACTATATGTTGCACCGCCAGATGGTCGCCACAGTCGGTGAGGAGGAAGAAAAATACCAACCCCTCTGCGTTCGATTCCAAACTCGCTGTCCCCAGAATCAGTCGTCTCGTAAGGGAACCATACACACCAGTACATTTTGCAGAGTAATTTGACTTTCCTTATTCCCTTTTAAACGGAGTTCATGTAACATTATCTATGCACTTTCATACTTGGTTGGCGGCATCCGAAACGGATTAGCCTGTCACAGTGACCGAAGCCAAAGGACGCCTGCGCTTAACCATCACCACAAGTGGCTTGCGCTGCACCACTTGTGGTTCCACTCACACACCACGTATCCGGTGTAAACCCGAAGGAATAAGACCAGTAGGTGTGTGAGTGAGGCCTTTGTGTCCAGCCGGCCAATGCTGGTTAGCCAATTGAATGGCTAGCAGGAAAAGGAAACCCTTATCTCTCGGAAAATAAACAGAGAGAGACTACAATGACAAGATCTAAACTGAGAAGAAAGATATGTAAAATGTAATACAAGAAGCATTTCAGTATACGAGTGAATGAGTGCATGTTAGTGCATTCTAGAGAGGATGAAGATAAGAAACAAGATTCAGATTGGACTACGAAAAGAACAGGCAAACCATTCATCATACAATACACCAACAAAGCTGAAGATAACAATGGGTAGAAGACCGCAGACACCCAGGTTTCTGAAAGGAGAAGCGGATTAGTAGCCAAACGACCATATTCTTGGTCGATGCAATCAGTAACAGAGATGCTGACAGATATACTGTCATGACCTACCTCAGCCTATCGTACTCGTCGTCTCTTCGCCGACGGTGCACTATGAGTACGCTGGTGACCTACTAATCCGAGGCGGCCAGCGCATTCACGGCCGCACACATCGCAACGCCATATAGTCATGTCACCACGACCTATGGCACCGATGGTTCCTTTGCGTACCGCGCGCTTCCGTTCTCGGCCGCGTAATAACTGCTCGTTGAACTCGCGGACGTTCGTCCGAATCGTATTCCTCCAGACCGTCCGGTTCAACGCTAAGTCTTCCCAACATCTGAAATCAATTTTACAACGTGAAAGACTCACCTGCACAGCATCCTGGTATCTCCGCTTTTGACCACCAGGATTTCGCTTACCTGATCTCAGTTGTCCATACAGAAGCTGCTTCGGAATACGGTCATCGCCCATCCGACGGACGTGACCCAGCCAACGAAGCTGATTTAGCATCAGCATGGCTTCCATCCCGTTCATGTCCGCTCGCCGCAATACCTCAGTGTTCGGAACCATGTCCGACCACCGAATACCCAAGATGCGTCTTAGACATTGCAAATGAAAGCGGCTCAGATAGCGCACGTTCCGCTGATACAACGTCCATGTTTCACTGCCGTACAGCAGTATAGACAGCACCATTGAGCGGTAGACAAAGAGCTTAGTGCTCGGCTTCAGGCTGTGGTTCTTCCAAACACGTCTTTCAAGACGTCCGAACGCAGCACTAGCCTTTGCCACACGAGCTCTCAACTTTCGTACTTACAGCTGTGTTTACCTACAGGCTCACACTTTCCGAGTTTTTCCATGCGCAGACGTATCCATTAAGGAAGAAAAATGGTGCTTATTTTTGTCCATTCTCATATTCATGTTGTCTCATACATAAACGAGAAAGTTTTACTCGTGAACATGTGCTAACGATTTTGAGTTCTATCACGCCTAGCCGTGCACGTAAGCAGAACGGAAGGCCACGACGATACCGAATTAACAACGAAGTGTTGCTCACCGGAATATTAGTAGAGAACACAAATATGTTGACAAAATTTTACATTTTTTGTCTGCCACATGGGTGCTACACTGCCCTCCCTATTTTAACCAGTCCGAACAAGGTACGCGGAGCCACAAGTCACCGTTACCGTACCGCACTGGAGAAACCTATCTTCCGTCACGTGCTGCCACTGCCTGCGTGGGCGGCTCCAGCTGTGTTCTGATTGGGCAACGCCTACGCTCGATAGACAAACAGTCAAGGGCGTTTCGTTGTGGGTGCAGTACGGGGCAGTCAGGCCGACAAAACATGTTTGCACGTGTTTTTCCTGATTCGGGTTACGGGCCTAAGTACAGACACGCTTTCCATACGAATAGTACGAGTGAATCGCATTAGTCCCCTTTTATTAGGAGGTTTTAGGTTCGCACATCGTTTTCGTTCGTATCAAACAACAACCGCCATCGTCTGTTAATACACCTGTTCTGCTTTCTAGAACCCTGTGTTGTGAGCTACCAATGCGGATGGCGCAATAGGTGTTTATCCGGAAAAACCAACATATGGTTTACGCGCCTCAACACGACTGCAAACGAAAACACTCATCTGCGTACGGTACTGGTCCCAGAACGTCACGGTTGCCACGGACGCCAATGCTCAGTTCCTTTATGTACCAAGAACCATTTCATGCCACGCTGCACTCCAATGCTTCTTCTTGTATTTTTCTCGCGGCTACTTCAATGTCAAAATCCATGCTCCTGCCTCACTACTGAATAGTAGTGGTGTGAGTAGTATAGTGCGATCGCTCGTCCTCACTATACTTGGATCACTTTTGTTTCTGCAGATTTATCGATGCATTGTATGGTGAAACTTTCGTTTGCTTTTCGGTTCACCTCTCAATTTTGGCTTTTCCTCTTCATCCTTTCTAGAGTACAATAACATGTACGCCTATATTGAACTGCTTCTTGTCTTATATTTTCATCATAAGTCCTCCCAGTGTATGCCTTACCACTGGGGTCTACTTTTTTCAAGTTGAACATCACTCACATATGATCACATTAACAATAACCAAAGTTCCGATTATTCATCAGCAATCTAAACGATCGTTAACAGGTTTATTGTAGTCGGAGATTTCGACCTGTCTAAGAAGTTTAGAAGAGACCCAATTGCGAAAAATCTGGACTTCGGCTGGATTCGAACCAGCAACAGAAACAACATGCCCAAACGCGGCAAATGCTCTACCAGCTGAGCTACGAAGCCACGCCGGAAGCTAGGTACAAATGTGAAATCTCTGAACTTCCGGCGTGGCTTCGTTGCTCAGCGTTTGGGCATACTGTTTCTGTCGCTGGTTCGAATCCAGCCGAAGTCCAGATTTTTCACAATTGGGTCTCTTCTGAATTATCAAATCTGCCAAACTACTTATCAGTAATACAATGTTTAAGAATTCCTAATCGCGGGATTATCGATTGGAGTTAACAGACAGTAACTGTGTCTCCTCTCGAGACGATCGGGCAACCTGATCATTACTCACAAGCGAAAGTGGTTGAGCGTTCACATATGATAATTCGGTCGTGTCCAATGTGAGGTCAGTGGTGTAGTGGTCAACACGGTTGCCTCATGAAAGCGTGGCCGGAGTTCTAGTCCCGGCAGTGGCAAGGATATGCACTACTGACGAGCTCTAATGAGAGCGAAACTCGAGTCTAGTGCTTCTTTTCGAAAAAGGGGCTGACTGGAAAGTCTATCTGAATGCGACAGCTGCGATCAAGTGTGAGTGATGTTCAACTTGAAATTAACCAAATCCCCGACTATTCATCAGTAATCTCCGTTTCTTGTTTGTGAGAGATAAGAGCTTCCTTTTCCTGCTAGCCATTCAATTGGCTAACCAGCATTGGCCGGCTGGACACAAAGGCCTCACTCACACACCTACTGGTCTTATTCCTTCGGGTTTACACCGGATACGTGGTATGTGAGTGGAACCACAAGTGGTGCAGCGCAAGCCACTTGGGGTGATAGTAATGAACAGGTGTCTTTTGGTTTAGGTAACTGTAGATGACTAATCCAACACGGATGCCGCCAACCATCGGCCGTGTGTGTTTAATAAAAAATATTATTATTACCACTAGTAACCGCAACACGTTACAAAATCGTTGACTAGAAAAGATACCTACTGGGTTGCACATGCCAGTCAAATGACGCTGAACGATTAAAATAGCTTGGATAAACTAATTCTACACCTAGATTTTAACGAACCACAATGAATATTACGCTACACATTGTGGTGAAAAACACTATTGTTAGATTACCCCTCAGGAACTCGAAATCACTGAAGTGTTTTTGTGAATTTGTTTCCTTTATTAAACTTAACGATCAATGACTGGTCGGTCAGGTCGAAAAAGCAGGCTGACGACAAACTTACTCTTGGGCGACTTAACCGTGCTTGCCACGTGTTGGTTGAGTTCTTTCATAAGCGTCACATGCACCACTGAACGACTCGCGCATGGGCGTATCTTGATATACCTTGGGCCGAACGTCAGGAACATGAGTTCGTTGGCGTGGAACTTGGAACCATTGATCGACCTCGTAATGCTATCATTAGGGGTGTTCCTGACTCCACTAGCGATGGTCCGGAACATGGCAGGAATCCGTGGTGATTCTTATCAGTGGAACTTGAACTAGTTAACGTCCACGTGCGATTTGTCTATTGAATTCTGCATTTCAGACCCGTGTTGAACAAGACTCGTTTGCGACATCTTAAAGTATGTTCACCTTGCAAGGGATGGACTGTGAAGCTGTATATAAATTCCTTATTAAAAAAGAAGGGTACACGGTTGAATATTGATGTATATAATTGGAAATGTCAGTAATTTGAACAAAACAGTTAGAAGACGAACACTGGTAGATGCTAGCATTTCGTATTGGCTCGTCAGTACCAAATAACCAATAACACGGGAAACTTTCAATTTAACGTCTACAGTACTTGGAGGGTATGAGCAAAGTGACGATTAACAAAAACCGAAAACGTCCAATCGTGTGATCTGAATGACACTCGCTGCGACTTAGGACCATGGCAACCTCAGGTTCACAAATAATTGTTTTGTACACACAACACAGGTTTGAACCGGTTTATCGCGACGGCTTCAGCAAATTTTAGGAACCGTGGGTTGTGGTGGCGCATTATGATGGTGAAGGCTGAGGTCAAGTCCACGTTGTGGCCAGTTGACAGGATGTGTCGTCCGATCGACGAAGCTGGGGGCTTACGATTCTCTGTGACTACAGTGTCCGGTTTTGAGACCTGTTTGTGAACCCACTTAGGTACATGTTCCTTCATTCTTGAGGTCAATGATCTATCGGTTCTGCCTATGTAACTTTCTCCGCAGTTACATGAAGAATTGGTAAACAGTGTGATTTGGCGCCAATAGGTTGATCTCCTTTGATTGTAGGCACAGGTAACCTGCGAGTCTTATTAAGGACCCTCAATTCGGCTGCGTTGTAAGCACGTTTCAACGAAGAGACAATTCGTTGGGTTGTTCGCAACGTCGCGATATCTCCTCTGAAGGAGTAGGTCAATATATACTAATTTTTTAGGACCTCATCATTCTTACTGCTTTTGGGCCTCCATTCGCTGTGACGCTGAATAAAGCTTCTGGGGTACCCATTACCCTCCAGAGTCGTCTTAAGCATTTCTAACTCTTGCTCAACACAGTCGGATGTGCAAATGCGGCGTGCTCTGGTGAACAATGTTCTCACTACACCCCGCTTATATTTCACCGGGTTGAAACTAGTGAAATGCATATACTGACCAGACCATGTTGGTTTCCTGTAAATGCCCCGCTTTATTGATCCATCAGCCCTTCGTGTGATGAGTATGTCCAAGTAAGGCAGACTTTCATCAGCCTCTGCTTCACACGTCACCCTGAGGTTGGGATGAACGTCGTTAAGCCGCAGGACAAATTGTTCTGATGGCTCCCGTTTTTGGAAAAGACCAGAGTATCGTCTACATAGCGTCCGCAGTATGACAGTTATGAACCGATATCACGTATATAATTGGACGAAGCCTAGTCGCAGAAACGAAAGGAAATAGGGATTGCTCACGCACAATGTACAATAATATTCGGATTGACAAAAATACTGATAACAATAATCCGGATGTATGCGTTATGAGTGCGTCGGGGAGGTTGATGCGGCAGAATCGTGTTGACCCGATGTGGATTGTGAATTTGAGTTGTAGCTGATGTCTTCGTGTCCGTCGCCTTGGCGTGTGCTGAAGCGTCCACCTTCCGATACGAGATGCTGGAAGTTGTGTTATTTCACTGATCTGCTATTTTAATTCTTTTCTTGTGTGAATATTGAACAGTTGTCGTTTAACGCGCACGGGGATTACTCAGTGAATGCGTGTGTTTATATGTGCTCGATTGCATCATAGAGAGACCGACTGTTTGTTCTGGGTGACTTGAACGCTCGAGTCGGGCGCGACTCAGTAGCTTGGCCGGGAGTCCTCGGACCCTACGGCATTGGTTCAGTCAATGAGAACGGTGATCGTCTGCTCCACCTGTGTGCTACTCACGAGCTGGCTATCACGAACACCCGATTCCAGCTGGATGCGAGCGACATCACGACGTGGACCCATCCACGAAGTGGTCATCACCATTTGCTTGACTACGTGATTGTGCGGCAGCGCGACATTAGTGAAGTGCGTATCACGCGAGTGATGCGCGGCGCTGAATGTAGCACAGATCATAGATTGGTCAGGACCAAATTGTTTATCCATGTACGCAAGCCTGTTTATTGTAGATCTTCCGGACAACGGCAGAAGTTGGATGTCAAACGACTGGAGAACTGTGAGATGAAGACTGCTTTCCAGCGTGCAGTTGCCGCTCGTCTGCACGACGCTCATGTTTCCACTACCCGTGGGATATGTAGGCAATTCATCAAGGAGAAGGATCATGACGGGCAGCACCGAAGACGATTCCGGTCTAAAAACGCGGAAACGTCCGGACTGGTTTGACGAAAACAACGCGACTATTTCCAATTCGGTGCGAGAGAAGAATGCGATGTTTGCTGCCCTCACAGTGGATCCAGAAACGGAAGCGAAGAGGGTCGCGTTCTAGAGTGTCCGCCGTCAACTGGCCGATCGTGTCCGCGGAATCAAGGACAATTTGTGCAGGAAGCAGGGTGGGTGGATGCAGGGCTACATCGATCGTCGACAACATAAGGAGTTCTACGATTCGCTCA
Organism: Paragonimus kellicotti; assembly: GCA_014220965.1. Classification (NCBI taxonomy): domain Eukaryota; kingdom Metazoa; phylum Platyhelminthes; class Trematoda; order Plagiorchiida; family Troglotrematidae; genus Paragonimus; species Paragonimus kellicotti. The sequence continues at coordinate 211,238 of LOND01000132.1, read as the reverse complement.
AAGCGATCTTCGGTCCATCGATCCAGTCCACTAAAGCACTGGTAGACATGGACACCGGCTGTTCGTGCACCCAGCCAGAGGACATCATGAAGGTCTGGCGCAAACACTTTGGTAGCCTACTGAATCGTCCTGCTACCATTGATTGGGTGACTCGAGACAATCAACAGCCATCAAGCCTTCACTTGCTCTCGCCCCGGATTTACTAGAATTGCAGAGAGCGATTGGTCAACTGCGCAACGGGAAGGCTGCAGGCGAAGATGGACTGCCAGGTGAGATCCTGAAGAATGGCGGACCGGTGCTGAAACGTGCACTGCTCTAACTGGAAGCACGAGATGATGCCACAAGAATTTCAAGGATGCCCTTATCGTACCCTTGTTCAAAGGTAAGGTAGCAAGCAATGCCCTGACAGCTATCGGGGCATAAGTCTGCTGAGCTGCGCAGGCAAGGTGCTTGCCAGAATTCTCCTGAACGGCTGAATACGGAAGTCTTGGAGACCAATGTTCCTGAGGAGCAATGCGGATTCCGGGCGAGTCGGAGTACGATCGACCTGGTGTTCGCTGCTCGACAAGCTTCAGCAGAAGTGCCGGGAATGAAGAACCAGCCCCTGTATGTTCTCTTCGTGGACTTCACCAAGGCTTTTGATTCCGTGAGCCGTGAGGCGTTGTGGACGGTGCTTGGTAAGTTTGGATGTCCAGGTAAGTTCGTCAATTTGATTAGATTGTTGCATGTGGGTATGAGGGCGAAAGTACAGTCGTGTGGATCGACTTGTGATGATTTTGACATTGTCACTGGCGTGAAACAGGGTTGTGTGCTAGTCCCAGCCCTAATTAGTTCATATTTGACCACCATAGTAACAGTTGCTTTTCAGGATTCTGAGGAGGACGGCGTTGAGGTAGGGTACTGACGGATGGGCGTCTACCGAATATCCGACGATTCGGCGCCCCAACCCGGTTACATACCTCAACGATGCGCATGCTTCTATTTGCAGATGACAGCGCGCTATTCGCACACAGCGAGGACGAACTACAGCGACTGACCACTGCTTTCGCGACCGCGGCATCCAAGTTTGGATTGGATATCAACACAGGTAAGACATTTTCTTTCTTTCAGCCTTCTCCGGGCGAAGGTGCTGTCTGTATCACCTTCACCCCAAATTCGCATCAATGGAGCCGTTGTCGACAGCTGCGCTGATTTTTGCTACTTGGGTAGCAATTTGTCCACCGATCTGTCCGTGGACCGCGAGTTGCGAGCTCGTGTGGCAAAGGCTAGTGTTGCGTTCGGACGTCTTGAAAGAACGTGTTTCAAGGAGAACCCACTGATGCGCCTGCGACTAAGCTGTTTGTGTTCTCCGTCAATGAGTCGCGGTCCTGTAGTTTTTCTAGAACGCAGTGAACACAATTGTACGTTGATATAAAGCGGAATCGTGCGCTATGCTGAATCCCATTTCATTTGCAGTTTTGAGGCTCCGATCTTGAATAGTCGCGTGGTCGAAACATGGTTCCAAAGTAGCTGGAGTTTGTTGTGAAGAGCGAACATGAACGGGATGGAAGCCCTGCTGATGCTAAATCAGCTTCGTTGGCTGGGTCACGTCCGTCGGATGGGCGATGACCGTATTCCGAAGCAGCTTCTGTATGGACAACTGAGATCAGGTAAGCGAAATCCTGGTGGTCAAAAGCGGAGATACCAGGATGCTGTGCAGGTGAGTCTTTCACGTTGTAAAATTGATTTCAGATGTTGGGAAGACTTAGCGTTGAACCGGACGGTCTGGAGGAATACGATTCGGACGAACGTCCGCGAGTTCAACGAGGAGTTATTACGCGGCCGAGAACGGAAGCGCGGTACGCAAAGGAACCATCGGTGCCATAGGTCGTGGTGACATGACTATATGGCGTTGCGATGTGTGCGGCCGTGAATGCGCTGGCCGCCTCGGATTAGTAGGTCACCAGCGTACTCATAGTGCACCGTCGGCGAAGAGACGACGAGTACGATAGGCTGAGGTAGGTCATGGTACCAGTATGATCTGTCTATATTCTGTATGACCGCATCGACCAAGATATGGTCGATTTGGTAGCTAATCACTTGCTTCTTTCAGACAACTTAGTCTGCGGTGTGGGCGCGCGGGTTTTCTTTTATGTTCAAATTTCTTCCAGTTATGTTGGGTATTTTATTTCATGGACTGGTTGCCTGATTCTTTTTCTGTAGTCCACAATCTGATCCTGTTTCTTTTCTTCATCTCGCTCTACGAAATGCCTACCTGCCACGTAACATTACACTGTTATACTGACTAATGGGACTTATTGTATCTACCATCGTTTACTAAATATCTTTCTTGCTCCAGTTTAGATCTTGTCAAGGTAGCTCTCTATCTCTCTGTTCTATTTCACGAAGAGATAAGGATTATCACTGTCCCTGCTAGCCATTTCAAATTGGCTAACCAGATTGGGCGCGCCACTGGACCACCATCACAGGACTCCTCACACAACTGCCGGTTTTATTCCTTCGGGTTTACACGGATACGTAGGTGTGTTGAGTGAAGACCACCAAGTGGTGCCAGTGCAAGCCATTGTTGCGGAGTGTTGGTTAAATGCAGGCGTCCTTTGGCTTCGGTCACTGTGACAGGCTAATCTGTTTCGGATGCCGCCAACCATGTGTACGTGGCCTTTTCTGCTACCTTGTGTGCTGTGGTCATCTGCGTGCAGCCGTATGAGAATATAGGAGCGGCAATATAATGACTATGCTTTCGATCCTTTCAGGTTCTACCCGGTTAGATAAGCAAAAGGAGAGAAGCCAGTCTAAAAGCAGTTGTGCTCCTGGTTGACGATGCCAACATGCTGTGTAGGCCGCGTTGGTGTATGCGAATTTCCAATTCACCTCATTTCTCGCTTTGGTACGTCACTCCATTCGGCTGAGTTTATCGTACTTTTGGTGCGTGGTAACCCGTTGTATATGTGCGTTTGCACATTTCCGTAACTTACTGAGCTAAAGTGGACTGTGTTGGGATCTTACCAGCCGAGCGCTCATGCCCAACAGGCCAGTAGATAGAGTATGGACGAACCACAACCTCCGTTCTTCCAGGTTGGGGGTTTAAATGAGGTTGGTCCCTTATCCCAGACAAACGGCACCCGTTTCAATCCACTGCCATCCACCACTACCTTGCGTTACAGGCTTTTGAGCCAAATGCTTTGGTTGAGAACTCTAATCGCTCTCCTGTCTCAGTCTGGGTGTTCTGACAGTGTCCCAACTCTACATAAACAATGACAATACAATATGAAGCGAGATGATACTACAACGACCATCGCGCAGGACAAACCGGGCAGCCCTATCTACTGTTTCCAGCGGCGTGCGTAGACGGAAATATATTAGTGCTAAACTCTCCCGTCAATGAACCTTCATACATGAATCCAGACAAGTCTCAGTGACAAGAAGCCCAACTTGAGACACGCTCGTGAAGGTAAGGCTCTGTCCGTAGAGAACTGGAATGTGCATACGCTGCTGGATCGATGCAACAACGGACGGCCGAAACGCTGAGCCGCACCGATCGCGATGAAACTGAGCCGCTATGGCATCAATGTCGCGGTCTTGAGTGAGACAAGGCTTGCAGGCCAGAGAAAGCACCTGGAAGCAGGTGCTGGATACATCTTCTGTCGGATACGTCACCTGGTAGACGGGGCTCGGGAAGCACCGAAAACAAGCTTGTTTGCTACGCTTTTCTCCTCATGACTAAACGGGGCATTTTCACGGTACTTAACACACGGTGTTTGTTGTGTAGTCGCTGACTGCATCAGTTCTTTGATGACAGGCGAACCGCACGGCATCCACCCTCGAACCATGTCCATGTACCTGCCACTCGGTCGGGATAAGTTCACTACATTTCCGAGTGTTCGTGGTGAAGCTGTGTCACGCTGATGATACAAAGGACCAGTTCTATGATCAGCTGTCCGTCACAATCCGGTCGGCACCAGTGAGTGACCGACTGTTTGTTCTGGGTGACTTGAACGCTCGAGATGGGAACGATTCCATAATTTGACCGGGAGTCCTCAAATCCAGCGGCCATGAGTTACTAATTATAATCGTCATAGATCGTAGAAAATCGCATGGTTCGTGACTCGATAAACACTGATAACTGCCCAACGTTCCCGTCTATTGCGACAGACGTTACACATCAAGACGTTTTAACCGGCGCACAATAGCCACATTTACGGTTCCACAAAAGTACACTCAGTGTATTCAACATGTGTTTGACTGTAATTAAGATTTGTCAACTCCTACCTCTCACTCTAATTCATGTCGGAACACACCAGTTCTATCCGGATTATGCGATTTCCTACGATCTATGACGATTATAATTAGTAACTCATGACCTCCATCCGTTGTTAGCGAGCGTCTGTTCTCTCCTAATGCTCCAGGGATGCGGAGGTTCGGAGAGTTTGCCATTACACTGTTTTCGTATTTGCTATGTTAATCGCCCTCGGCGTGGCTTCGTAGCTCAGCTGGTAGGGACCGTGTCGCTGGTTCGAATCCAGCCGAGGCTCTGGTTTTTCACAGAAATCATCAGATATACCAAGCTACTCATTAGCAACGTTTGCTGATAGTTGGGACCAATGTATTATATGGTATTCTGCGTTCATGTTGTCATTGTCACTACATTCTAACAATGACAGCATCCATTTGAGTGTACTAGAGTGATCGGATTCAAGAGGAACTCTCCTCAATCTACATCGGAGCTAGTGCGGTGGAACCTCTCTGTGATTCCTTCTAAACAGCTTGGTAACTTTATTCATTCATTTTCCGTTCAATCAAACCCCGACCTATGTTCCACAAGAACCCTTAAAACATAAGCTAAAAGAAAAATGAAAACGACCGTGGGTGCCGGATTGGGTATGGCAAAGAATGTACAGTGGAACACCAAAACCTTTGAAGAACGATGTGCACTTACAAAGATAACGGAAAGCACGCAGTTCGCCACACTTAAGGGATGCCAGTGACCAAATTTTACTCGTTTTTGCCAGTTCACGCAAGCTAGTTGAATTATGTATTTGGCTGTTTAATAAACAGACGAGCGTTTCATGTCAAAAACCAACGGGGTGGTAAAAATAAGGGCAGCTTAAATTACTTGACGTAATGCACAGCGCGAAAACCACACAATCAAAATAATCGTGAGACAAGATGTCGAAAACCGTTCACCAGGCTAAGCCACCGCCAAACTCTCATAAAAAATCACAACAGCGTCCAGCACGTGCCAAAAACGGCGCAGAATTACCAGTGGAGGCACGACATCAACGCGAAAATGGCACGGCAACCAAGGCCAAATAAGCATCACAATTTAATTGGTGCTTTATTCAACCAATGAGGCTCATGAATGAAAACTAGAATCATCTCGGTCATTCTCTCAATTTTCATTG
>LOND01000132.1:166247-205736 GCA_014220965.1 Paragonimus kellicotti | reverse complement strand
AGAGATTTTCCTGCGAGAATTGATTTCGAACGCGAGTGATGCTCTGGACAAGGTGCGTTACAAGAGCCTGACAGACCCGTCTGTACTGGATTCGTGCAAGGATTTGTGTATCAAGTTGATTCCAGATCAGAAGAACAGTACGCTGACTGTGATTGATACTGGGATTGGAATGACCAAGGCGGATTTAATTAATAATCTTGGTACGATCGCGCGTTCCGGTACGAAGGCGTTCATGGAAGCATTGCAGGCTGGTGCGGACATTTCGATGATCGGTCAGTTTGGTGTTGGTTTCTATTCGGCCTACTTGGTTGCGGATCGAGTTGAGGTTGTGTCGAAGTCGAACGATGATGAACAGTACGTGTGGGAGTCGTCTGCTGGCGGTTCATTCAGTATCCGGCCTGATACCGGTGAAGATATTGGTCGTGGTACGAAGGTCATACTTCACTTTAAAGAGGACCAGACAGAGTACCTTCAGGAAAGACGTTTGAAAGAGATCGTGAAGAAGCACTCCATGTTTATTGGTTATCCGATCAAATTGATAATGGAGAAGGAGCGTACTAAGGAGGTATCTGATGATGAGGAAGAGAAAGACGAGGCGAAAGAGGAGGAGAAAGAAGGCGACAAGCCTAAGGTTGAGGATTTGGATGAGGACGAGGAGGAGGATGAGGGCAAAGAGAAGGACAAGAAGAAAAAGAAGAAGGTGACTGAGACGTACATTGATGAGGAAGAATTGAATAAGACCAAACCCCTTTGGACGCGCAATCCGGATCATATAACGCAGGAGGAGTACGGTGAGTTCTACAAGCAGCTGAGTAATGACTGGGAGGACCACCTGGCCGTGAAGCACTTTTCTGTGGAAGGCCAATTGGAGTTCCGTGCTCTGCTGTTTGTTCCTAAGCGAGCTCCGTTTGACCTGTTTGAGAACCGGAAGAAGAGGAATAATATCAAGCTTTTTGTTCGTCGTGTGTTTATCATGGATAACTGCGAGGATCTGATACCGGAGTACCTTAATTTCATCAAGGGAGTGGTTGACAGTGAGGATCTGCCGTTGAATATCAGTCGTGAGATGCTTCAGCAGAACAAGATTTTGAAGGTAATTCGTAAGAATTTGGTTAAGAAGTGTTTGGAGCTTTTTGATGAGATAATGGAGGATAAGGAGAATTATAAGAAGTTTTACGAGCAGTTTTCCAAGAATATCAAGTTGGGTATTCACGAGGATGGCGTGAATCGTAAGAAGCTGTCCGAGTTTCTTCGTTACTACTCGACCAGCAGCCCTGATGAGATGACTAGTTTGAAGGACTACGTGTCTCGCATGAAAGAGAATCAGAAGGATATATATTACATAACGGGTGAGAGTAAGGAGGCTGTTTCTAACTCTGCATTTACTGAGGTTCTGCGCAAGCGGGGCTTCGAGGTCCTTTATATGTTGGATCCTATTGACGAGTACGCAGTCACTCAGCTGCGTGAATACGATGGCAAGAAGTTGGTTTGTGTGACGAAGGAAGGTCTTCAGTTGCCTGAGGACGAGGATGAGAAGAAAAAGTTTGAAGAGTTGAAAGCTTCGTACGAGCCGTTGTGTAAGCAGATTCAGGACATTTTGGGCAAACGAGTTGAGAAGGTGATTGTGTCCAACCGTTTGACTACTTCGCCGTGCTGTATTGTCACTTCGGAGTTTGGTTGGTCGGCGAATATGGAGCGAATAATGAAGGCTCAGGCATTACGTGATTCGAGCACAATGGGCTATATGGCTGCTCGGAAACACCTTGAACTTAATCCCCACCACAAGATAATTGAGTCTTTGAAGACGCTGTTTGAATCCGGTGAGTCGAACAAGCTGGCCAAGGATTTGGTGTTCCTGCTGCACAGTACTGCCCTCCTCTCCTCTGGGTTCTCGCTGGACGACCCTAAGATCCATGCTGGTCGGATTCATCAAACTGATCAGTATGTGTTTGGATATTCCAACGGAGGAAGAGCCGAAGTCGGAACCTGTTGACTCGACTCCGGCGGTGCCGACCGAAGCAGGCGACGATGCTGGAATGGAAGAAGTGGACTAATTTTTTGACAGTTCTTATGTACAATATACCTTCCTTATGCTCAGATGACTTTTTAGTCTAGCTTGCTGTTTGGTTCACTTGGGTTAACTTGCGTTGGTTATCTTGACTTCATGGGTGATATTCTGTGCGTGGCGTCATTGGCGGATGTTTTTGTGGTCGTATTGGTCCGTCGGTGTATTCATGTCAGATGCGTTGGATGCCCTCCGAGGTTAGCGTCAACGGCTGATGGGCTCTAAGTTTTACTTCGGTTTTTTGGATGTCTAGGCCAGCGGTTTGGTTTTCGTTCGGTACACTTGGATGTGTTGCTAGGATTCCTGTGTTCTTTGGGTTTTCATATAAGTTGAGCGTCACCAGCTGTCGCATCCCCGTAGACTTACCAGTTGGCCGCTTTCGAAAAATGCACTAGACTTCAATCTCGTTCTCATTGGGGCCCGTCGTTAGCGCGTATCCTTGTTATGGTAGGTGCTAAAACTCCGGCTACGCTTCCATGGGGCATCTGCGTACACCAATGCACCATTGGTCCCACATTAGGCATGACTGAATCATCCCAAGCGATTGTGGCTGAGCGTTCACATATGATAATTCGGTCGTGCCTAATGTGAGGTCAAGTGGCGCAGTGGTCAACATGGTTGCCTCATGAAAGCGTGGCCGGAGTTCTATATCCGGCGGTGGCGAGAGTATGTCATTTGGGCGTTTGATCGTTTACGTTTTAACACTGCTGGTTGAGGCCACTTCGCTGTCAGGTTGTGGTCGGTTAGTGTGGAAACGTTTCTACGTCGAGTATATTGCTAGCATTTTAGACGATCCCCCTGCGGTCCAGCAAATACGTGGATCACTGGTTTCGTTTTAGTTGATCGAGTGCCACCGGCCCTTATTGCTTCTGTTGACGGACCTGTGATGTCAACCACGCTGGAGTGCTCGACGCCGGATGTGGTGCCGTGCCTAGGGTTTTCTAGTCTCCAGTTTGATTGCCCTCTACGGCCTGGACGTGTATCCGGCCCACGCACGTGGTGGGATGTGTATCGTAATTTTCATACGTGGTTTCGCACCTCGGGTGCGCGTTTTCTCCAGATCATAACCTCATGGGACGGCTTGTCTCGCTGCCCATTCAACCTCATTGTTAGGCGTTCCCGGCGCTATGGTGTCAGGCAAGGTAGGTGGGCTCTGGTAGCTCATCAAACAGTCTCTATTTGACGTCTGCAGCGTAACAGCATATACCGTTAATGAGGAGATCCGCTTATCCACGAAGGGGATAGTCTTCTTGGTTCGAACACTGCTTTGGCGGTCTTGTTCCTTTTTGATCAAACAGTCTTGGTTTACGGTGCACAATAGTCCTCTGGCCCAGTGTGATTGCACGTGGTGTTCCCACAAAATGCTTGTGGCCGGACGGAAATGGGAAGTCAGGGTAGGTTTGAGTAAGAATGGGATGACTACTCCCAGTGACATTACAGAAGACTTCGGGGTTCTCTTTGGCTACGTGTGCGCTACGAAAGTGCAGAGGCCCGTTGGATTCTTTCGTCGTTAAGGATGAAATGCTGAAGTCAGGAGGGTGCTCATTATCAACGAAAACCACGAAACGTTCTGTATGTTCCCAGGTCATGATTTCAATATTTGGCGACGTGCGCCTGGTCGCTAAATAGAAAGTTCTCGCTGGCTGTCGTCATGTTCCATGATTATCTAAAGTAGAGCTTAGGGGAACTTTTCAGCTCATCCAGGTAGTTTTGAAATTCGCCTGACCGTTCTCGAAGTAGTTCGTAAAAACGCATATAAAATAGCCCGAAATCTAAAGGTTCCTCCGCAGTTTCAGACAGACTGCAACCTTACGCAGTATGACTTACCCACTTACATATATAACTTGGTAAGATTTGTTGACGGAGTCATCAGTGGTTCACTGATTGATGAGTTCAAGTGGGAAGCGACGGCTTCCGATGGTTGCGTTTCTACAGACTGACTCTGTACTAGAGAGGAAGCATACATGCCTACCTCTACTACACACGTAAGTGCGTACCAGGATGAATATGCCTGGCGACTACGCATGAGCTATTTTACAGGCATACGCGCACTATGAGGAATGAAGCGCATTCAAATTAAGGGATAAATTAATGATCCAAACTAACCCTGAAGATGGCTGCATGTTATACCGCTCTCGACTTGCTCTGGCAAGGAGTTTCGGATTTTACAGACACGTACCGTGAAGTTGCGCTTAGGCTCAGATCTACTGTATTGACTGATCAATTTTAGAGAGTTTGGAGAGATCTACGGGCACGGTTTGGGATCTTGAGAATATAGGGTTTCCTCTACTCAAGTGGCGCTCGAAGTAGGGTTTCGTATTCAGCCACCGAATCGCCTTAGTAACAATCCTTTGAGCAGCTTCTGGAATAAGCTTGTTCTTCTGCAGGTGAGGAGGGCAGACTAAGATCTCGTGTTCGAGGTGGTGGCGGATAGCACCATTGTAAAGTTTACTGAAATGTGGTCACTCCAGTCTATCGAAAAGACACTTTAGAAGAGCAGGTGTGCTGTGTGCTTTCTTGGCGTTCGCCTCGATGTCAACTTCTCGGTATACCACCTCTTTATCCGTAACTTAGAGCGGCACTACACCAAGGGAGTAATTGAGGCTGTTTATGTATGACATGCATAACTTTGCATTTACTGACATTGATCTCGATGACGTTCTTGTTGGATCATTGATAGAGTTCGTTAACGCCGGCCTTTTGTAACTCGAGTCGGTTACATCGACAGAGCGACCCATGTCAAGCGTACTAATACGTAAAGGTGCAGCGAACGGATGTTTCTCCAGGTCTTTGTTCCTGGGTTCAAATTAAGGCCGTCTCCGTTTCGTGTCGTTCACCTGCCGACCCGATACAGGCTGTGGTCGCTGCTCCTAATCGGTCTCCTGTTTGGGTCTAGGCATTTGAACAGTATCCTAACTCAGGCTGTGACATTACGCAACATCACTTCTGTGCTGAGTCGCAGTACAAGCACACTTACTGATTCTCATAGGATGGATAGAAGAAACTGCCGCAAACTCCTATTGTCCTTCTTAATTTGGCTTTCAGATCATTATTGTATCTCACCTATGCTATATCTCCTGCAAATTCCACTTAATATCCCCTCCCGTACTGCCCAGTGCCTGATTTTGGTTATCCCTTGCCCATGTTTGGAGTATGAGTTAATGTAAGCACCTTTGATGCTTGAACTTTGAAATCGCTAGATGAACAGGCTGCCCTACTCGTACGCTTACCATGTTAAAAGTCGATGTATGGAGCCGAGTGTACTTACACTCTCAACTGGTTATTGGTTTTAGGCTGCTTCCAGTCGCCGACGACTGGGGAGTGGCCACTCTGTTGAGTTGTTGTAGTTCTCAACAGTGACCGCATTGGGGAGTCGGGTTCCTTTCACAAGTTGACTGTATGCCCTTCGTTCAGCTGACATTAGTACGGGTGCATATTCCTGGTGTCTGTCAGAGCGTCCATCAACTGCAGTAGCGTCGGCGTCCTGGATACTTTCTTCGGGGAGTTGGCCGCGTTACTGTGGTCGTCACATAGTTCAGGTGTAGGTGATTTAACCGGAAATATGTACTCCAAGTTTTGCCGATCGAACGACGAAGGTGAACAACTATTGCAATTTTGTGATTTGCACAGGATTCTGAAATGTATGGATTTCAGTCGTGGTACACACCAGCCTACGACTTGGCGCTCTCTGTAATGGTCTGGTCTGATTTCAGATGGATCTTTTAAATGTCAGCTACGAGCGATGTGGCTCTCTCTGGGCACAAGCTTTGACATGCTCCATGTTTTCACCAACTTCTTGCTAATATTTTCGTTTAGCAGGCCGCGTTCGGCGGCCGAAAATTTCGTCTGATCTGCCAAATGGGTTTAGGATGAGGCTTTACAGTGCCACTTTATCTCCTTAAATCACAGCTCCTACCGGATCCAAGCTTCACAATCGTTGTAGGGAGTTGGAGCTTGTGCTTGAGAGCTATGAATTTAACAAAAACTGGGTATCAGAAGTCCTGGAACTATCGGATGGCAGAATGAACATATTGTCTGATAATTCACACAAGCTGATGGACAGTCTCTGATGGGATCTCAAATTCAACTTGGCTGCTGACCGGTAGGATCGGCTTCTTGATAGGGCTGATGGGAAATAAGTTGCCACTGTATCAGGAAGTTCTACAACATCCATTCGGCCTATTCATGCTACTGGCTGTAGGTAACTTTTCAGCTGAACCTATTAGGGACAGAAGTACTGCTTGTTTACTCGGGTAAAAAAGAGCACATTGACAGAAAATTTCGATGGGTGGCTGCCTTTTCTTGAAATTCTGTCGTGACATATCTTTTCAACGTCGCCTGTAAAGTTTTTCGTTCGTAAGCGTAAGATCGCAGCCATGCATGACTGTCAGCATTCTAAGATTGATGATCCACACGACCCCGTGCCGTTATTTAAAATATAGCAAGGTATTATGGGATACCTTAGCATTGTGTTAACTAGTGTGGCCAGCTAAGAATGCTCTTCAACTGCAACGTGCCTGTTACACATGTTTTAGGAGGTTAGGACACCTGTGATAGATACACTAGAACTATCTCGACTACTGTCACTAAAGTGACATCGGCGTCAAGGACGCATTTTACTCGGATCTGGCCACTCTCCTTCGGTCGACACGTGGCTCTGATATAGTCGTTCTGGCCGGAGATATGAATGCCCAGGTCGGTCGCCTTGGTGAAGCCGAATCTCGTTTAGGTGGTAGGTTTGGGATAGCATCACATCGATCAGATAATGGTGGGCGATTGTTGCAGCTGTGCGCTGAGCATAATCTATTTTAGCCAGTACTGGTTTTAGGCATCGTGCACGTCAATGCTATAGTTGGCGCCCGCCTTCTCCGAATCAGGCCTGGTCTCAGATAGACCACATAGCCGTTAGTTATAGGTGGCGGGGTTCCATTCAAGACTGTCGTTCTTATTGGAGCACGTACTTGGATTCAGATCATGCGTTGGTACGTTGCCGTTTTGTTCTTACTTTTTCTGGGCAACGACCCCACCGACAGCAACGTTAGCTGTTGAGAAACTGGCTTTACCATCGGTTAGACATAATTACCAAACCAGCTTAGAAAGCTGCCTTAGTGGTACTCACTCCGAAGACCCTAGTAGCTGCTGGACTCAAATCTCACAGGCCATTCAGAAAGCAGGTAGTGTAGCTTGCGGCACAGGGGTACCTGGGGTAAGCAAACATTGGATTTCAGAGAAATCCCTGGAGTTGTTGGAAGCCAGACGGAGGGTTCCTCCTGGTAGTTCACACAAGTCTAGAAGAGATATCCGTAGGAAACTGAAACGTAGTCTAAAGGCTGATCGTGAGGTTTGGTTAGTGGAAAATGTTAGGGAAATGGAAACCGCATTTGCCTCATTGAACATCGGTAAACTGTTTAAGCTGATCCGTGCCACCTGTTCCCAGGCGACCGTCGGTCAGTGAAGCTATCAGCGAGGTAGATGGTACACTATCTGTAATAAGTCCAGAAGGTTAGAGCGTTGGGCAGAACACTTTGAGGGTCAATTTAGTTGGCCTGCTGCTTCTATTGCGTTGCCGCCACAAACTTGTGATGTAGCACCCTGGTCGGTAGATTTGGAACCACGTTAGGTGAGATGGCGGCTAATCGAGCTCAGTGGCGTGAATGTTGTCGTTGTTTGGCCGAGTTGTCTGTGAAGTGAGTGCACTTAATGATGCGGGGCAGTGAAAGCCGTAAGGAAGCTGTCTTGCTGATGACGCCTTACTTTCACTTACAGCTCGGTTGTTTGTTTGCAAGGTGTAGGCGCCTTGATGTTGTATGTTTGAATATAGACGTAGCTATTTTTAGTAGTTAGGTCCACTTCCCCTCCCCTCCTCTGTTTTCTTCTTTCTTCCTATATAAGTTTTTTTTTCCTTTGTTCTTCTTCGTGGTTGTGTGGCAGTCAAGCATCAGTGTGAACCACTGATGTATTGCTGTCTATGATGATGATGATGATGACTGTCGTAACTGGAACTCTGGTTTACCGTGTGCTTTACCTGTTCGCCGCAGCCTGATAGGCAAACACTGGCGGGAAAGTTTCCTTCCTGGGCGGGTTTGCATAACCCAGTTATCTCCCTCGCTACAAATTCTTGAACCATGTTATTCATACTGCAGCCAGCAATAACTGTTTCCTCGCTGCAAGTGTTCATTTAATTCAGCGGAGCAGTCGGCATTTTTTGCTATGACTTGGACGCATGGGTTTGTTGACGTAGTTTTTAGATGTACTGTCGGCGCCCTACTCAATCACGTCAGTTCAATTCCAAATCTGCAAGAACTGCCGGACACACCCCATACGAAAAGTGGTGTCCAACACAGTTTCCCTCTACTCTCATTTTGAGCCAGTCCCACCTGTGCACTTGGAATCTAAACGTTAAAGTCCTATCCAATGAGAAGCTGACCGACTAGGATGATATCAGCGATAAAGCATCGTTTGATAATCTCAAGAAAGCACATTCCGTAGTCTTTCTCGTTCTGCTCAGCCAGTTGGAATGCGATTTCCGCCTGTGTTGGTGCATATTGTTGCTCGACTTAGTGTTACTGACCTTTACTACTACCTTGACGAGGTGGTCGGGCTTGTGTGCTGTTTTGATCCGGCGGGCTATGCTGACTAGGACTCCGGTCCTTCCAGGTTGCAACCTTGTCAGACAGGCCAAAGGGGAGCAGCCAGACGAAAAGCAGTTACACTCATAGGATTGTATGTCGCACTACTGACCGCGTAGGAGTGCTTAGGTAGTGAGGCACGATCCTATGGGCATACAGCAGAACTATTTTTATAGTTGCGGCACTGCTGTCTTCCGTATCAGGAAGAAGGGGGTTAGAAAAGGTACCCTCAAACAAAGAGCACTCCGATCGCCCAACGGTTGACCGTGACCGCCGGCGTATTATCCAATACGGTCGAAAAACATCTATCACCCAAAAGCCCGATGTAGCTTTCGAGTACATCCACTGTGCGCAACAGTGCTCAGAATCAGACATTGATTTCTTATTCGTCGTGATCTCGGGCTAAGCAAGTCTCTCACTGCCAGATGAGTCAAAGGCTTCGGATGAGGTCCCCCAAGTCAACTCCCCTCTGCGGCGCAAACGACCAGTTATTTTCGGAAGCCATCGTTCCTCTGACAGACCTTCTCTGCTACGAATTTCCATCTCTTTAATTCAAGGCAAGTGATAAAAATGGTCGCTTTTAACGCCTACGCCCTCCAACAAATGGGTCAGCAAGCTGCTCTGGCGAACACCGTTTCAAGTCTAGAACTAGGTTTGTGCTGTGTATTTCTGAAACGCATCTGTATGATCTTTGCATTGCCCTTCACTTGAATTCGCCCTTGGATAATGTTACGGGCCAGCGATTCTTAGTGTCTTTGATGATAATAAAGTCAACTCTCGCGGTCAAGCTGCAGTGGGGAATGTGTTGAACTCTGACAAATCTGAGCCTCATCGACTGGATCCCAGCGAATGGTCGTCTCTTTGCCGTCGGTCTTAGTACTTTAGTCGTAGTCAGCCGGCGCAGACGATAAAGACGTGTATTTGTCATGTATGCATTTGCCCCAACAGACAGTAGTTCAGGTCCTGTCAAGAACGTCTACGATGCTGTCTTTCTACCTTTTGAGGCAAACTAAGCACTCGAACACAACTGTGCTTGCAGAGAAGAAGCTGGTGTCCGTGCGCGACGTAATGGCACTGGCGATCGGCTATTACAATTATGCGCGCCTCATGGGCCTTGTATATCGAGTTGTCCATTCCAGTAGGAACAACAGCAATGCGTCACTTGGGGACCATCCTGTGCAACGCGCCCATGTAGACACGTCGGCCATATCGCCGTCATTTATTGGTGGTACCATTCCATTAAAGATGATTGTCTTTCATTTCGGACTAACCACCTTGATCCAGTTCATGTTGTTTGTGCCTGCTTCATTTTATTGTTTACCCGGAGATTATCTGCTCACAACTATAAACTACTGAATTGGAAGTTGAACGACGAAGCTACCTGAAACGCTGATCGAACGGCACAGACAATTCAACTGATAGGATCACAACAGTGGAGCGACTCAAATGAGCAAGAAGCAAAAATATCGTCAGCTGTGTGAATTTATTGTGAAGTGGTCTATTCCAAAAGAATACCGCAGATAAGACAGTTGAGTTTCTGGAGATTCAGCAGAACTTATGAACAAACGTCAGCTGATCCCCCCTGACCAGGAATACGACATATCTGCGTGAACTGAAACTGAAACTTACAAAGGGTGTGCGTAACGACTGCGAGGCTCGCCTCCCCGAAAGAGCCAAAGAAACGGAAAGGTCATTTTTATACGGCACTAGCCGAGTGCTTTTTTCCTTGATTCATGGTTGCACTAGGCGTCGACGGGGTGTTGGCGAGACTGCATGTGAAAAAATGGTAGATGAATTTACAGCTTGTCACGGCGGTTCAACTGATGGGCTGAGCACTGAGGAGCAGTTCAACTGGCATGAGCCAGCTGACTCAAATGTTGATGATGGGGATTGTGTGGTTGGTTGTAATATTCCAGACGATCCTCCGTCGGAAACTTGAGTGGTTTTGAAGCCCGAGTTATTGAAACTTAATAAGGCTCCAGACCCGGATCTTGTTTCTCTAACACTGTTCAGTGATAATGGTGGGAGACTGTTGTCTGAATTGCCCACACTCTGTGGGAAACTGAAAAGGTGCCCGACGATCGATACTTTTCAACGATATTTTCAGCTTTCAAAAAGGTTGTCAGGACATCTTGTGACAACCGCTCAAGAGTCTGATGACGCGGCGACTTCTGACACACAATGAGAACCAGATAGGAGAACTGGCAGGTTCCCAGTTTAGTTGGCACGTTGGTGCATTGGCATTTCTTTTCTCAGCCAATGGTTGCGGCATCTCCGTACCGAAAAGCTGTGAGGTTCCGAGAATCCCAGAATGGAGCTTCTGCTAGGTTGTAAGGTGATTGGTATTGCGTATTCGGACGACATTGCTATCCTTAATTCTTCTTTAGAGTACATGCGGACAACACTGAGTCGGTTAACTGATATGACTGGTGAGTATATTATGCACTTTCTACCTTCAAAGCGTAGTGTTGTCGCAGGATTGGGTTGGCATCGACTCTTTGTTATTGTAGGCAGGTTGCTGGGGTCTGTCGGTCGCTCCGCCTACCTGGTGGACTGCTCTTAGGGTGCCATTATACACTCGGCCATTCATAGAAATACTGTTATCATGCCGATGCCACAGATGGCGTACGTTGGCAAACATCATCTGCCCATTTGTTGTGCGATTTGTGATTTTATCAGACATTCTGCCAGCTTTGACGCAGCTCCCTATGTACATGAAATTCTCAACTAAATCCAACTGATCATTACCAAGGATGAGAGCAGACATCGAGTCCTGCCAATCTTGCAACAGCACCTCACTTAGTAGGTGCAAAGGACACCAAACTGACGAACTGGAGCCTCTAGATTGTCAAGGATGTCTCGGGCTTCTTGTAGGACCTTGCAGATTAAGGCGATATCGTCTGTATACTCTTTCTCTCGAGGTTGAGTGCCTGAGGGAAAATCTACACCATCATATTAGCAGTTAGTCAGACCACACCCTAGGATCTCGCTTACTGCAACTTTGAGTAAAAAGGAGAGGCCCAGTTGGCTTCATTGTCGTTTGGTGGGCGGGGTCATAGACTAGGGGCAAGTGCACACCGATAAACGTAAAGCGCCTGTGACCCTGCTTGTTTAGATACGTCAACCTGCGGTTGACGACGAAGTAGCCTCCAACTAAAACGCAAGACGAACTTGGCGCATGACATTAGGGAAGAACAGGCAGGGTTTCGCCCTGGATGGGATGTATAGATCACATTTTTACTCTTCGTCAAATTCTGGAGCAGCGTCATGTGTACCGCCGGCCAACAATTGCCGTATTTCTCGACTATAAAGGTGCGTTCGATTCGGTGGATCGATCTACACTTTTAGAGTCGCTTAAACGCAGGGGTGTACCGACCAAGTATGTGAACATACTGTCGGCGCTTTATTCCCATACTTCAGCTCAGGTTAGGGTTTACGGTGAACTGTCTGACAGTTTCAGCACCAGGAGCGGCGTACGTCAAGGCTGTCCCCTTTCACCATTTTTGTTCAATTTCGTCATAGACGAAATAATGGAGGACTGTCTGCGGCACTCACAAGATGCCGGCGTGGACCTCCTACCTGGTGAAAGACTGACTGATCTTGATTATGCTGACGACAAGGTGTTGTTTGACAACTTTCCAAGCAGCACAAACAATGCTAGACGCTATTTCGCGTTCTGCTAAGTACTTCGGAATGCGCTTTGCAGCCTCAAAATGCAAAGTGCTTCTGCAAGATTGTTGTGATTACGTAGATTTAATGTTAGATAATGAAGTCATGGAGGTTGTTGACCGGTTTGTATACCTGGGAAGCTGCATCAACGGCTTCGGCGGAGGTGTAGATGAATGAAATGGAAACGCATATCACCAAGGCTAGGACTATAGTAACTAATCTGGGACACCTCTGGCAACAGAGATATATCTCTCTGAGGCTTAAGGGTCGGGTGTGTGAGACAATAGTGAAGATTATTACTTTACGGCAGCGAAACTGGCCGCTCAGGATAGAGGACGTGAACCGTCTTCAGGTATTTGACCACCGATGTCTGCGTTCGATCGCTCGTATCGGGTGGCACCAGCGAGTAAGCAACGAGGAGGTTAGGAAGCGGGTATTTGGTAGTGATTGTCAAACGAGTTCTTTTGTTCATCCTACATTTGCACAGACTTAGATGGTTAGGTCATGTACTAAGGATGCCAGCTAGTCGTTTGCCACATCGAGCACTCTGCCGACGCTGCGGCCGACTGGCGCAAGGTGCGAGGTGGACAGATGATGACCTGGCGTATGGAAATGAAGTTCACGAAGGGGTTGGCCACTGTAGGTCGGATTCGTCTCCCGGGCTGGGGCCCTCGCGACTCAGAGTCGGTGGCTTGAGACGTTAGGTGAGATGGCGGCTAATCGAGCTCAGTGGCGCCATGGTTGTTTGGCCGAGTTGTCTGTGAAGTGAGTGCACTTAATGATGGGGGCAGTGAAAGCCGTAAGGAAGCTGTCTTGCTGATGACGCCTTACTTTCACTTACAGCTCGGTTGTTTGTTTGCAAGGTGTAGGCACCTTGATGTTGAATGTTTGAATATAGACGTAGCTATTTTTAGTAGTTAGGTCCCTTCCTCTTCATTCTTTTTTCTTCTCTGTGTACGGAGTTTGCCCAAAAGACATGCGCCCGTAAGTAACTGGCATTCGAGCGATGAGAGTGTAAAGAACGCTTACCAGAAGGCGTTGGTGAACAAGTTGCCCAGTTCGAGTCAGGTGAAGATCCTAACGAACACTGGGAACAAATCGCCGCAGCTATGAAAACATGCTGTGAAGAGGTATGTTCCGAAGGAGCTGTTCAGTTGCGACAGAACTGGATTTCCATCACGTCGATAAACCTCATGAACAAGCGTCGCTCGATCCCACCTGGTTCTGAATATGACGACCGTCGAGAACTTAAACGCAAGCTGACTAAAGCTTGCGCAAAGACCGTGAGCACTACTTGGTCGAACAGTCGAAAGAGATGGAAAGAGCCTTTTTATCTGGAATTGCAGAAGGCTTTTTTCCCTGATCCGTGGTTGTACTGGTCGTCGAGTCGGTGTAAGTGAGACCATATGTGAAAAAGATGGTTCACTTATCACCAATCAATCGCGTCGACTTGACAGGTGGGCTGAACATTTTGAAGAACAGTTCAGCTGGCCTCAACCAGATATGTGGACGACGGGACCCGAATGGTCAGTTATTGCATTCCAGACGGCCCTCCGTCGGAAGCAGAAGTGGTCCTAGAGCTCAGGTTATTGAAGCGTAATAAGGCTCCTGGACCAGACCTCCTCTCTCCTTCTCTTTTCAAGGATGGCGGGGAGAGGTTGATATCAGAACTGACAAAACTCCTCCAGACGATTTGGGAGACTGAAGAGGTACCTCGCGATTGGTGCTTATCAACAGTAATTCCCGTTTTCAAAAAGGGGGCCCGAAGTCTATGTGACAACCACAGAGGCATCAGTTTGGTATCTGTTGCTTCCAAGTTACTCACTGGCCTCATTTTACGTCGGCTCACTAAACCCAGAGAAAGATACGTGAAGAACAGGCAGGATTCCGATCCGGTCGAGGGTGCGTTGACCACATTTTTACCTTGCGACGGATCTTGGAACATCGGCACTCTTATAGGCAGCCGACGGTCTTGGTCTTTTTGGATCTGAAGGCTGCTTTCGATTCAGTTGCTCGTAACGTTCTCTGGAACTGTCTTCTTCGCAAGGGAGTACCAGGGAAATACGTGAATCTGTTGAGATCACTGTATGCTCACTCTGCAAGCAGGGTGAGAGTTTATGGACAGCTGTCTCGGGCGTTCATCACTTCTAGTGGTGTTCGTCAAGGGTGTCCGATTTCCCCTTCCTTGTTCAATTTTGTCATGGACGACATTCTGGAGGGTGCGCTTGAGGAGTCCAGTGAACTTGGTGTTGAGCTTCTTCCTGGCGCTCGGTTGACCGATCTGGAGTATGCGGACGACATTGTCTTACTTAGCCCCTCTGCCGAAGACATGCAGACCATGCTGAACAAGGTGAATGACCGGGCTGGTTTGTATGGAATGCGCTTCGCACCTTCAAAGTGCAAAGTGTTACTTCAAGACTGGGGCATTTCCACTCCTACTTTCTTTATTGCAGGTAATCCGCTCGAGACTGTGGACAGTTTCACATACTTGGGTAGCACTATCTCGTCAGCTTGTAATATTGCTGATGAGATATCACGAGGATAGCAAAGGCACGAGTTGCCTTTGCCAACCTGCGTCATCTGTGGCGTCGAAAAGACGTTCGATTGTCGCTGAAAGGAAGAGTATATAATGCTTGTGTACGTTCTGTTTTGCTCTATGGTTCGGAAACGTGGCCTGTTCGCAAGGAAGATATCAACAAGCTTGCTGTATTTGACCATCGTTGTCTCCGCCAAATAGCCCACATTAAGTGGACTGATCGCGTGAGCAATGTGGCAGTTCGCCGGCGCGTATTCCGGAACGCTCGGGATGCGCGATCAATTGGTCAACTACTCACGTTGCACAGCCTGCGATGGTTAGGTCACGTACTCCGTATGCCAGCTGATCGTTTACCGTACCGGGCATTATCTACTGAGGCCGACAACAGGTGGGTGAAACCACATGGTGGTCAAGCGACAACGTGGTCACGAAATATGAAAACCCTGACTGCTCCACTGAGTAAAGTGGGTAGGTGTCGCCTGCCTGGATGGGGTCCTCGTGATCACTCAAACCGCTGGTTAGAGACGCTATCCGAGATGGCGGTGTGTCGCAGTCAATGGCGTACCTGCATCCATACCATTTCTAGTTCTTTCGCTTAGACTTCTATTAATTTTCAACCTTAGTAACGTTTTCTTCTAGGATATTCCACGTCACTGTTGAGGTGAGCGGCAGCCCGAGCCACAGTACCTTTTGGTCAGGCTCGGCTGCTATGATAGTGATGATGCTTTTTTCATGGTTTGGTAGTTAAACATCAGTGAGAACCACTGATGAGTACATGGTCCGAATCCATATAGGTGCACCTGAAAACCTCCACGCCACCGATATCTGACTGCCACTTGGTCAATCTGTGTTCACGGTTTACTGAGCGGTGGAGGTCGCCAGGTGGCACATTGACGCCTAGAGCGTGCAGAATTACTAAATGTCATATACAGACTGTTTTGAGTACAGAACTGCAACAAACATTCACCGTTGTCTGTTCGACGAGTACCATAAGTGGCCACCCAAGTCACGCTCATCAGTGCCTAACCTGCCTACTTGGACGTTCAAGTCTCCAGTTTGTACTACAATTTCCGTCCGCCGCGCGGTGTGCAGAAGGTTAGAGCTGATGATAAATATCGTCTCTGATTGCTTTTGGACTAAAGTCTGTGAAGACATATGCCGTAACAACAAACAATCAGCGTTTGTGATGGGTTGCCTCTCGATGCTTTAACCGTACCTTCGAGTCTGACAACGCAAAGGCGGCTGTTGACGAGAATCCAGTCAAGCAGCGCCTTCTCTGCGTAAGCGTTCGGGGCAATTCCAACCGGTTTGGCCGGTGGCTTGATCTGTAAGTTCTTCGGACAAGCGCACATTTGACCTGTATGGTGAATCGGCTGGCGGAGATTGGAAATCTAACACAGATCTAGAATCCTGAAGCCATGTTTCAGCAAGACAAGCGGATGTCGATAGCGAGGGTCCCCAAAGTACGTGCGAGAGCTGCCTGCTGTCTATTTGCATTGTGTTCGAACATTAAAAGTGGCAAGCTTAAATGGTGTTTGGGGGGCGAGTAGGGGTTTGTGTTCATCAGGTAAAAGAACCTTGGCGTTTGACTCCAAAGGTAAAGGAGACAATTTGTTTAGTGCGGTAGGATTTAACCTGAAAGTAAAGCCGGCCGCTGATACCTCATCCAAAGAGTTATGACAGAAGGGCATGACAAAATTCATAATTACTGTAAGTTCGAGTTCGTACATGTGATGGCAGATTACTTCTCGGTTGCCCAGACCGAAGAAAAGCATTGGCTTGAGGGGCTCCACCCGGGTCTTTTGGTTCAAAAAGAACCTAACCCACAAGGTAAAGGGAGGCAAAGCACGGTGTTCACAGTCCATTGGAAGCCGGTGACCAGTAGTGGTTCGGATTCATACGCCCTTCGGATGGAGTCCATCCATCCAGGATGTCCAGTGCACCCTGCAGGAGGTTGCGACAGAAGCAGCGCAACAGTTCGAGGATTCACCAACGAAGGCGGATCTGATGTGGTAGATCTGTCCAGCCAGGGAGTCCAAGATCGACAGGGTTGTTGAGACGCATGCCTCCTGTTGCCGGGGACTGGTGACCAAATTGGTTCGTACGCCCTTCGAATGGGGTCCAGCCATTCAAGGTACCCGGCACACCTTGCGTACCCGTTGGAGCCAGTGATCACCGAGGTGATTCGTACGTCTTCCCACGGGGATTGTCCATGGTTTGCGGAGACTGGTGATATCAGTATGTCATACGGACCTCATGGTGTCCGAGAGCGCATGCGTTCTCGTTGGGGGACGTGAAACCCCTTTATAGCGAAGAAATATACGCCATGTCGTACCGTCAATGAGTTTATATGAATTTTTACCTGGCTATCAACCGTGAATCCACTACACCCTAGTAGTACTACCGCTCATTGTCTGCGATTGCTTATTCACCGGGAGAACCCCGCTTATTTCGCAGTTAGCCCCCACGTGGAAGGCCGTTTCTCAGTCCGCAGCCTGTCGACGCACCCATTGGCGTTGGGCTAGTCCACCCGTCTACCAGGGTACTGAATTACGAACATGTGACTTTGAAGGACGAACACATGACTAGTTAGGCGAACTACGTTATTAGCCATTAGAACACTGGATTCGAATACACTTGAGACAGTCAGCATTGTCGGTCGTGTTTGTGAAATTGCTGGTGGTGCCCGCGGCGATCCGGATTTACGTTCGGTTGTAGTAGGTTGGAGTTCTGCGACCCTAGATGGTTATGTTGTTGAGCGTGCTGTGCACTACATCATCAGAGCGTGAAACTTTGGCCAGACTGTAGACTTTGGCGGTCGAGGTTACTGTCTGATTCGAGGGTGAGAGGTTCACCCGTCAAGGTGCACACAGCATATTATTGACTTGCATTGGAGGATTTTCGTTCCTCATATTTCTCATGTTAACATATCGCAATGTATGTTTTCTTTCTGTTCTGATGATGTGGGGTTAACTATATCCACTGGGTGTGGCAGTGTCATTAGTGGGTTGGCGCATAGGTTGTTTAACTTATTCGTAGGTTATCATTTCACCCGTGTATATCTAACATGTCTTCTGGTCACGTCGTTGATCGTTACATGTTACAGAGAAGTGCTTACGATCACCAAGCTCAGTTGTGCTTAAAAGCTGTACTGTACGTTACAAGTTGGATAAGCCAGTGTGCTCGATTACGGCTGTTTTTGTTGCTGGTGAAGCTTCGTGGAATCCTGTCTCGTCAGAGACATGGGTTAGAAGCACTACGACTATATGGTGAGTACGAGTTTGTTTAAATGTAACCGGACTTGGCTTTTCCTTGCGTGAACCAGGATACGGGGCTCTATTAAAACGGAGCGGAAGATACAGTCAGATTTACTAACCGAGACGTCTGATAACTGATCCATGTGAACAACCATTGGAGTGTTAATGTTAATGAACAAAAAACCAGTCTAAAATGTTTTGCGCAGAAATACTAACTCAGGTATATAAAGGTGTAGCTATGGAAAAAGTATCTGAACGGGCTCACCGATTCAGTGCACGACACACCAAGCTCCTCAATCAACAGATACATGCGAAAAGAGACATAACAAAAATCTTTGGGTGTGGAGACCGAACTGCGCGTTTGGCGTCCTATCACTGACATCGCCAATTGGGTTAGCTAAAAAGGTTGAGAACCTTTCTTTGACGGTCAATTTGATCGGAGGATGCTGTAGCTTAATGCACGCCGCGCGAAGACGTGACATACGGACAGCATATCTGCGAATTTTCCAAGTTGCCTTGATACGATATGCTACGATTACTTTTGGAACTTCTTTACATATCATATCGCAGTGAACTGGTGTAATCTTCGAATTGTTACACTTGTTTATGGATCGCTTATTCTGATCTAGCTCTCATCGTTGGACGCTAGTCACTTTGGTATGTTTTCAAAGATGTAAACAACTGTGCGCACTCGCACACACAACACGGCTTTTATTCAATGAGACTCGTGTGGCTCCGATATTCACTATATTATTTCCTGCCATTTAAGTACTCTGTTTGACCGTTTATTAGCCTCGTTTAACCGTCTAGAATCGGTGGGTGCATTCAAGCGGATAATGGCCAATTAGAACAGTTTTTCAGGATACTACACTCTAGAATGCTATCGATAGTTAGAGTCGCTCGATGTGTTTGGCAGCCCTAGTTGTTGACAGGAATGCTGTTACGGTTGTTGTTGTGATCGTTTTTATCTATCATTGAATACACTCATTTCTGAAAAATAGAAAAAGTGCTAAAGCAAAACAATGGAAATTCCACAACAACGTGTGTTGCAAAACCGGCAAAGTGATCTTTTTTTATCGTTACACATCTCGCTCTGTTTTTTCCTACCTGTTCTTGTCTACCTAATTTTTTGTTTGCTATGTTTACTTCTTGATGCTGATTTGATGATCAGTCGTATGTACAAATAATAATTGCAAGGAGTGATGTTTTCTATCGGACACTGAAGCATATCCACTTCGAAAATTTTCTTTTTCAAGATTGCTTTACAGATGGAGGTGTTCTCTAACGAAAACAACACAGTTCAGTGATTCTACTGAATAAGGTTCAATATACCAAACGACCTATTGACAAGTAGCCGATAGGGAAGACTACAGAATTCTTTCATTCATTCACTCACACAAAAGCTTTGAACCTGACCAGAAAGTATCGTGGCTCGGATCGTCACTCGCTTCAGCAGTGACATGGAACAATAAAATAGGATTAACATTCTCAGAGGTATTAGCGACTACTTAGGTAGATGAACAAAAAATGGACTGAGCCAGTTAGCATCGCCTAGCTGACGCGGACCAGACATACTAGGTACATGGCCTTCACTCTCCGTTTTGCACTGTCGACTGTCTGGGTGACCTTTGTTGAACAACCGTCTTACCCAGCTTCACACAGTCGAACTTTACTCAGTCTTTCCACTGACTCCATAACATTTCGTTCATCGTAACGACTAGAAAATTGGGTAACGCTATCATTATGGATTCAATCGGAAGGGGGCCGTATCCCGTTCGTCTACATATTGTCCAACGAAGTACTGAGCCTCTTCTATTGAACATTTTCAACTAAAGAAACACCGATTTTTTTACCAGTCATAACTTGTTGCTTCGAATGGACAGTTTTTGGCATTCACTGTTCAATTTATCATCGCAGCTTACTTGACAATAATTACAGTCTCTTCTGTTTCTGCTTTTCAGTCGATTCTCGATGTATCGGTGAGTACCTGCCCCAGCTGGGAAAGGCTTGCAATGTTACGATCCTCGCTAACGGTGTGACCTAACCGATCCGAAAATGTGTTTTGTGAGATTACGTTCTGCTGATCGAGGTGACCAGATCACACTTTGAACATCTTTCGAATAGACGGTGGCTGTTGTTTCGCCTTCTTACATCATGTGTCAAGCAGTTACCACGGTGATGCTCACTGCCCCCACCTGCACATACGCACTCACACAGTCGCCGGTCCTACAACCATTTTCCACATCCGAACACGATGCGGTCGAAACGCAGACACGTGTGATGCGTGTGGACCCAGATCAAAACAACAGAAACAACGGACGCAAGTACACATTACGTGACACGGTCCCGATTATCGCTACTGGATTAATCTTGTACAGTATTCCCAGCAAAAGGTCTACATTATTGATTTAACCGTCTTCATTCACTATCTTTTTGAAGGTGGGTACTCAGGTCATCACGGATAAGAGTTCTGCTACAGGACCATCTTGGTCAGACTGTTTTATTATCGAATTAGAGATTATTTTATCGACTATCCTATGCATTATGTTGATAAGGCTCGGTATGTGTTATCGTTTTCTCGGAACCAGACATCGTAAGGCTGATTGATAGTGCTGATATTTTTGAAAACCGCGGTATAGGACTTCTTATTTTAAAAGAAATTGCGTCGTATACGTGCTGGAACATTTTCAAAGCCACGTTCTAAACGTTCGCTTGACTTTGAAGGGAGTTATAAAACATGATCCTGTTTGCGTGCAAAACAATGTACGATGTACTTAAAACGTTTTCTTTGGGATGTACGCGCAATTTTTTTTCTTCAAATCATGAGTAGGGAGATATATGACCCCGTTCTACCAAATTTGACCATTATTCCCGCGGACCAGTAAGACTGCAAACAGTGGCAACCAGCTAACTTGTATCTGACGACGCTTGAGACTACGCTAATCAAATAGAGATAACTAACGTGCGCTTTGAACACTGGTGGGAAAAATATAAATGCAACAGCCGGAGCGATGGAGGCATTGCATTCAGCTCGCTAATTATTAAGAACATTTTATCACCTTTAACAAGTGCATCAGTTCGATGGTAGACAGTTTCTTTAACTTATCGGAAACCACATGAACGGGCAGTACTTATTATTCTCTTCATTTGCTCCCGTAGCTTACAGGCGTGATTTAGCACGAATGCTTTTTTATCGAGCAAGTAACTTATTCACTACCGACAACCTAAAAACTCAAGAGGAGCTCCTGGGGAATGTTGTTTACGAATGAGTATTCTACCAATTTTGTCGAAATTCGTTGCAATGACCGATTGGCCAATTCAAAACCCCAATCAGTGTCGAAACCGTAAGTCTTAATCAGCCTTCCTTACGCGGGAGACCACAGTACTAACTATGTAGTTCGAAAGGTCAAGTCATATTGATTGCACTTGTCCCGCTGTTGAATTGCGCTTGTCACTTTTCGCCTGCATGAATATTCTTCAACACCCTGATTATTCTTTTTTGGAAGACGCTGCCTTTCATTTCATCCGCCAGTTCCCCTGCAGTTGTGGTGATGCTTACGCTGGCAGAACGAACTGAAACTTGTGACATAATAAGGCGGAGCACATTTGCAAGTGGCCAACGCAGGCGGTGGCAACGCGGGTCGGCATCCCAGCACCCGACCACAAACCTGGCGTCTTCGGTCGCGAAACACCTAATCGCAACAGGTCATGTGGTTGACCCCGCCACTTCGTTTATGGTCCTATTACGCAATCGCAACCCTAAGTTATTGGCGTTTTCTAGAGCTTTGTTAATCGAGCGTCAAGATCTCTGTTAGCAGAAGGTGCTGACGCAGTCATTCTTGTTACCGCTGCACTGAAACCGTTTCCCCCATCGCGATATGCAGTTACGGTTTTCTTCCACTGATGGTTAAGCGTAGGTAAGGTTTAGTCAGCAGTTAGACCGGTCTGTTGGAAAAGCCTAAATGATTCATTCACTTGCATCCAAATCACACTGTACACTTGATACTCATAAACGGAAGGTGTCAACGTATAGTAGAATCTCCTCGCTCGGGAGACTTCAGCAAATTTTATAACACAACCTGTTAATGTATTTTACCTACTCTGTTTGGCGATCCGCTAACGTTCTCAAACACCTCAGAAGTGTTTTCACTTAGGCAGCATAGTGTCTAGAAATACACTGTTTTGTTGGATTGTGATAAATGACCGACATTAACGAGACACTGTACTTCCATGTGGCTATTTCGATTTTAGTATCGTATGCTGTGTGGTATGCTTTTTCTTAATTGGTTGAATTCATTGGCTCATTTAGAATAAGAACAAGCTTGCGAACATGTTTTGGAGAAATTGATCATCACAACCTTATGTGAACAATATTCAGCTTCGCCCGATCATTTCGAAAGGAGAATGAACAGAATCACTCTGTTCTATCCAATCGATAACCCCGTGATCAGGACTTCTCAGTTAGGTTGAAGTTACTGTCTTCATTGAACCAACTGAGCATGGTTTGAATCAGTAGTGGAAGTTGGGGATTTAGGTTATTTCAAATTGAACACCACCCACACTTGATCGCGGCCTTCGCATTCAGATAAGCCTTTCGGCTAGCCCACTTCGAAAGGAAGCACTAGACTCGAGTTTCGTTCTCAGAGCCCATCAATATTGCATATCTTCTACTACTACGTACTGACTGCGTTTTGAATGAAGCTATGCCGATCATGTCGGCATGACAGTGGCCCTACGGATGAAATGTTCCTGGCACAATGCACGCGTAGAAAAGATCATAGACGTTTATTTGGTGTTTAATTTGGACTGAAGGGATTCATGGAACTTACACTACAAGCAGTTAGATGGGAGGAAAGACAGGGCGGGGGCACGGGAAGTTGGTATTGTGCAAGTGTGCACATTTATTGAATACTCGGTGTCACAGTGGTTGAAACATCGAGCATGGGGACTCTGGGTCACACTGCGGACGTTTCTTCTACTGGTTTTAGCGCGAATTAGCGGTGATCCGGCATTGTTTTACCGAAGAAACTTCATTTTACTTCAGATCATTGTTTCTTGGGTCTGTTTCAATTTTCCGACAGCATTCATATGAATTTTCAGCTGCAAGTAAACGCGTCTGGTCTCCTTGTTTATTTATTTCCTGGACTCAAAGTTTGCCAGTCTGGTATGTGGCAACTCCGTTTTGTCGTTACGGTGACACGCCGCCTAATGTGATTACTGATTTCGGTATTATTCTGAAGCCCACGTGCTGTTTTTGAGAATGAACGTAATGTTCATCATCGGCGAGAGTTGGTTAGAGCACCTGTTGACTATTATTCAAAGCAGTTCCACGTGGATACCGAATTACAAGCTCTGAGCATTTTGATTGCCATATCGCGCTGCGACCGATCTCGCTTGACCCACCGAGCTTATTTTTGTTTATTATTGTTTATGCTGTTGATGTTCATTTAAGTAGTCATTTTTGTTAGTGTTTTTTGCACGATTTTTACCCGTTAAATTTAGTGGAGCTTCGAAAGTGCTAGGGAATTTTTTGCTCCTTATCAACCAATCTGTGGTGCAGCTTGTTCATATCGCAAAAGAAGCAGACAGGTAGTACAAAACTGACCTACATGCACCAAGCGATGTCCACAGTTATTCGATCGGGTAAACTAACTACTCACGAAATCGCATCTCTTGTCTATTTTCCAATATCCGCAAGCGTGAACTATTTAAAGGGAGTTTACCTCCAGATTCCTTTTGCTTAATAATTGTGGTACCCCTCATCCAGACCGACTTACAAGTGACCAAACTCAACAGTTTCACCAACCTTCGACCCCTTTGAAAAACTCTTAACGATCGGATGGAGTTTACTGTTCCTATACCGGTTACCATTAACAATCTTAATGCGTAATTGAGGGTGGTTATCGCTTGTTATAGTACCAAGCGTGCCTGATTAGAGCTTGAGTCGCCCGTTCGCTGCGGTAAGAAGAACAGTGATGAGACTGGAGATTGCAGACCATGTCACAAGCCTGTTCTATGACACGCGTTGTGTTTATATAGTACGTTATTGGGGTCAGAGTGCTGTACCAACCATCCGTATTGCTTTTGAATAGCGAAGTTGTTGGGATGATGGCTGTGCAGATCCGTTACGTTTGGGCCATCGAGGAGATCCGAATGCCCTACTGTATTTTATTTGGGTGGGATATCACAGTTATGCCGTTATCGAATGTATTTCTCCGCATGTCACTATTGCTTGGCCTTTTATCGGTTTGTCGAAAGATCCCAGTCGCTCCTATAGGTATTAATGTTATGAACCAGGAACACATATAGCACAAGGATTGTATGTTCGGAAAATCAACACAGTAGGTATATGCGTCAATACCACCTCGAACGCAAATACTCATTTGTTCATAACGAAAAATCCCGGGACGTCACGGTTGCCACTCCCGCGTTCATGCATAGAAAACACCATTTCTTGCTAGAGAGCACTTCAGTGTTGCATCTTTTATTTGCCCCGGCTACTCCAATACCTAAATGCATGCCTCCGCCTGACTACTCACGATCAGTACATTGTGATCGTTCATCCTCGCTACAGCCATCCTCTTGCAAAGATTGTTGCAGCTGTAGCAAAAGTAGTTCAGGCTCTTTTCGTTCTCTCAGTGGCTATGTTGACACACCTGGTTTGCATTCGCCTGATCTGGGTGTCATATTATTTACATAGCTGGCTTCCGTAGACTCGATGTTGATGCTTCTTATTTTTACTCAAATGTGCTGAGCCGCGACATTTCACTACTACACACGGTCCCTTTCGCTTCGCTAGGAACTTCCTAGATGCGGGTCTTGGTGCATTCGAACTCAGGCTGCCTTTGTACCCAACCTTCGAACACGTTGCATCGACTCGATAACTTTGCAGTCGATTGCCACTTGGCGGCCTCTTGTGCCCCTGTCAGATCTTAGTTGGCCACCCTCCGCGCTTCTGTTAATTCACGCGTGTTCATCCGTTGGTCTCCCCATAAACCAATCTCTTGATCGACTGGCAGGCGTGGCACACGCCCGTACATTAGCTCGAATGGAGGTCTGCTTGTTGGTCCTTGTGACGAAGAGCAGTGGGTCAACAGAATCAGTGATAACGTTTCTTTTCAGCAATCCATTTGATTGGGGATGGTATGGCGTTGTGCGAATTTTCTTGATTCCCAAGCGCTCCAAACAGTTCCGAAACTCTTCACTTTCGAAGCAGGGACCTTGATCAGTCAATATGCTTCGCGGTATTCCATGGTCTGCAACGATGTGTTCCATCACCGCCCTGCATACAGTGCTTGCACGCTGATCGGGTATAGCGGCTGCTTCGATCCATCTTGTGAAATGTTCCGTCATGACTATGATGTACTGATTTCCGGAAGTGGTTACTGGGAAGGAGCCCATCACGTCCACCGACCGTAATTCCCCAATTTCATTGATTGAGATTGACTGAGTAGGTTGCTGATTCGAGTGTTTAGTACTCTTCAGCAGCTGACATTGTTGACACGTCGGTACATAATTAATCGCGTAATCTTTTGTTCCCGGCCGGTAATCCCTTTGTTTCAGCTGATGCCATTCCTTCACGTATCACTCTTAACTCCGCCTGTGTTACAGGCACGCTTGTTACTTCTCAAAGTTGGCGCAATAAACTTCCGGGATTGTGCAATCGCAAGTCTGACCAATGCACTCCGAGAACTTTTACGTCTGAATGTCCTTCGTCATCCGGAGGTTATCCTTCCGATAGAAGATGGCCAATCACCTTCCAAAACGCCGTATCCAACCTCTGTACTGCGTGTATCTTTCTAGGATTGTTCGCCAGCTCAATACTGCCAACTTCGATGAAGTCCTTGTGGACCACATCCGTGTGTTGCGCTTGGGACAGTCAATCGGACACACGGTTCTGTTTTCCAAATATATGACTGATTGCAAATTCGTATTCTTTCAGCCGTAAGACCGGACGAACGAGCTTTCCTTGGGGTCCTTCGCTGATTTAATCCACTCCAAAGGTTTGTGGCCGATTCCACAGGAAGTCTGGCCTACACTTTTCAAGGCTCACACTTTCAATAAGCACTTATTTTCTGCCACTCATTTGTTTCGTTCAACGAGCGTTACGACCTGACTAGCATATTCAACAATGCCATCCTGCTTCATTGCGGCTTCGATCTATGAGTCGATTGCATTTGTTGTGAAACGGCTGTTAAAACCAACTCGACCAAGAAACTGTCGCAGCATCCTCTTTAATATTGGCACCAGAGTAGCTTCGATTGTCCGGTTTCTCGGACAGCGACTGGAACACGCCGTGACCGACCTTATAACCGAATAGTACCATTGTTTGTTTCGCCTATTGGGAGTTTGGACTATTGATCTGTAGATCAACAAACACAGCTAAAACACACGTCGAGTGTTCTTCTTCACTGGCGCTGTAGCTGATGCTATCGTCTCCATAAACAACAGTGTGGTGCAATTCATCCAGCACCTTGAACATCAGTCGCCTGAACGTAAAGGGGATACCCGACAATCCAGACGACATGTTTGGACCGATACTATTTTGTTCCCACAGTGAAGGCTGTTTTATCCGGATCCGATTACTCGATCTGGACTTGCTAATATCCAGACCGCAACTCCAGTGTTGTGGATCTCTTGGCGTTCTGTATTTTGTCGAAAATTTCTGAAACCACTGAAACGGTCATGACCTTCATGACTGTTATCTCGCTGGATCATCTGAGGTCGAAATTTCTCATTGGGCTTCCTAACCAACAAGACGGGGGAATTGAACGGGCTATCAGCCTCCTCAATGATTTCCTCCTTCAGCATGTCCTTCACTTGTCGTTCAGTATCCTGCTGGCAGTGCATCAGAATTATCGTGGAACCGGATGATCAAAATCACTGGCTCGATAGGTGATTTAATGTTCAACCCAGTCACAATAACCCTATAAGTCTTGGTCCGTAGTGAATAATTTTTAAAGTTTGCTTCCTGCTTCATTTAGCAGCCGGCTGTCACAGGTTGGAATCGATCTACGTGAACTCGCATCAGTCTGCCCAAGCTGCGATTCGCGCCTTTTCATTAGCTGAACCACACCAAACTTCGTTACGAACTTATCATGTCTCGAATTGATCACAGCTTCAACACTCAGGAAAATCTGCTCCAAGTATAGCCTGAGGGGCGTTGAGATAAAGTAAATACATCCGCTGTTGGAACAACCATTGCACAAGGCTGAACGATCTTCTGTGGCACTGGATATTCAATGAAATCACCATCCTTGTGCCAATCAAAATGCTCTCTCAGTTATCATTGACTTCTACTTTAACCTGAACTGCCGTCTTACCCATCGGATGTATTATTGGGTTTCTACTCTCGAACAAAACAGTCAACGAAACGTTTCAGTACTACTTTTTCTTGCCCGATAAGCAATCTCTGTCAGTATTCCAAGTCTTCCACACATGTAGCGCATGATGCTACGATTTTGTCGTCTTCTCTATCTTAAATACCGCCATTTTCTGAGTGAGCCTTTCCGTTGCGATCCGAAAGTCGTCCAGTTCACTTATCTTCCACTCGACTGTGAGGGAGTTATCCGTTAACAATTGACACACCGCGTCAGCCAATTCTTCTGAAATCATCGGACGTGTAACGAGAGCAGCCTTGAACTGCTCCCGGACTGCTGGTGACATTCCCCCGTGAACTGATTAATCAGCACGGGTTGATCCGAACCCTGGTTCTACTTCAGCAGGAGGCTTAACAACGCTGCTCGCACTGACACGGCGTAAACGAGACTGTCTCCTCTGGGAACAAACCGGGCGCTCTTAAACCAACGCATGGCATCGTGACATTCGGCAGGGCTGCGGAATTCGACGATAAACGCCTTGTTTACAACAGTCCACTCCAGTTTCGTAGGACTCCTTTGCGCCGCCTTCGTTCTGCTCTTAAGGAGAATCCACAGAGTCCACCAGCTTCGCCCGATCGGTCTAGACTCTGACCAACCCAGCCACTTCCACCAACTCTCCCAGGAGGCTCCGGACGTTCACATCCTCGAATGGCTATGGCTGTGGGGTTTTCACCCTTAATCTTGGTCACGGCATCAACTTTTATGAGCTAAGCATGCAGTACACAACACCACCTGGAACACAAACACTCATTTGTGTGCAATAATAATAATAATAATCCAGAGATGCCACAGTCGCCACTGCCAGGCTTACGTATGGAAAACACCAGTCTGCTAGCGTGCACTTTAGTGTTACTTCTTTAATTTCCCCCGGTCACTTCAATACGTAAATGCGTGCCTCCGCCTGACTACTTACGATCAGTATAGTAGTATTGTGTGAAGATGCTCAAGGAAGGTTTTCCGCGAGAATCTGTGAGTAAAGCCATTAGATACTTTCATTCGTGCCCCAATTATCTTGATGTACTTGGCATGTAGACGTGTTTCAATGTAGAAGAATCTGAAAAATAAACTAAACAGTATGTTTTTTCGTCTGTAACTGACAACATTAGCCGATAGGCGGTACATTTTTATTACGTATTTGGTCAGAAAATGGTTCAACCAGCATCGTTTTCAATACATAATTTGTCAATATACTTCACTTGGAAGCTGGACAACAAAGTCCTTGGGATTGACCTACAACCGTTGTTTATTAACACTAACCGTCCGGATACGGTTCAAATTCATGTCTATAACGTTGCTTGCCTTTCAGTCATGGACAATGGTTAGCGTGTGGTGAGCAATCGAAGACATCCTGAGGAAAGCACAAATCATAAAAATTGGGAGAACAAAGAATCACTTGCGTTCGGCATAGGTCACCTAAGTCAAAGATAGCATGATCTCACCAAAAACGGTAGGTGACGTACAAGTTCCTAAGTGGTATCTACGGGTAATGGAGCTTATGGATGCCAGCAAAGCAGCTTTAGCCTTACTGATCTTATCTACGATAAGCTCTGAAAATCTCTACAACGAGCACACAAAGAGCCTTTTCATGCTATGCTGGCCACGTATCCATCAATCTTATTCAGTACGACCACACGGAAGACCCCACACTAAGCAACCGGTAGTAAGAAATAGGGTCAAATGCACTTCAGGGGGTTTCGGGTGGTAGGGGCTGGCGTCAAACCATTCGATTGCACGGGGTTAAGCCACGCACGTTCATCAGTCATAAAACAATTGTTACTCATGGCAAAGCTTGCAAAATAGTGGACTTGTACAAAAAAAGTGAGAATATATTATAATTTGTTGCTTTTTACGCTGCTACATATTGTAATTACGGAATGCAAGTAACTATAAAGGATAGGATTGATGCAGGCCAACTGTGGGAACATTTTGGAAGGTGTGACACCTAGTGAATGTGATATAAGGAGGTTAGGCGTACTTAGCTCAAACCCAGAGCTAGTTTCCACGTCATAGCAACAACCTTGCGAGTGCTTCGAGGAAACCACAGTTAGGTTTGTGTACAACATAATTGTATATGCAACGAAGCAACAATAACACAGTGTATTTATGTGGTAAAATCACCACAACCACATGCACGGTGGTACCAGATCTCGTAAACAGTCTGCCAGCCAGTGTAAGAGACTTGGTAGCAAAGGTGCAAGCGCACTGACGACCATCTAGTGGGGACATATTGTTTTGATTACTGGCATTGTGAGGTTTATGGTTCATATAAACTGAACGTCACACACTGCGACTGGCGCGATCAGTTGTGACATTTTTGTTCACACTGTCCGACTGGGCTCATTCAGATACGGTAAGATCGTTGTCAGACAAAGTTACCTTGTCCGTTGATTGCCCTTGGTCAAACTAGCACATGGCCTGTGCACGAATTGCAAGGGATCGCCACATTCCACTGGTATACGGTTCGTTGGAAGGCTCCGTGACCATAGTCTGCTTACCCCCTGTTGGTTCCAAGATGATGCCACAGCAGAGACCAGGGCAATAACGGCTGACAGAAGTACACCTATGAAATCGAGAGGCACAGTCACTTCACAATGACTCAGGGCCCCTGGTGCCTTTCGGGATGACCCTGACAACCCTCCCCCCTATGCGTCATTATAACTTTTGTAAAGATTCTTCAGAATTATGCACCCTCTCACAATTTACGCTCTAGATTACACTGGTTTAGGCGTGTGAATGTTGGTGGCATGTGAATGTTTTCCAAAGTTCCAAAGCTTATCGGTCCATTGATTTTTTTTGACGAACGGCTGAGTGAAGTTTTTGAAAACTTTAATTCCTTGTCATTCGCTGTGAACGTTTTTAGGCCTGATCATTTTAATGAACAGTTATTTGTCAGCGATGACAATCAACGCAAAGTTATCCTGCTCACGGTAGTATGAATTCACTCATTTCCTGACGTGAAGTAACTTACTTTTCGCTTGGATTTATCCCCCCCCCCAAAGCTATTGTTATAATGCGACGTAGTATTGGTCATGAACTGCAAAGTGTGTATCACGTGTGTATAGGATAGATCTTCTAAGATGGTAAGTAGGCCGCATTTTTATCACCACTGTCTAGGTTTTTGTCTTTCTTGAATTAGCTACTCTGAAAGCATCCGATTTCATTTGAGCTAAGTGATTTAATTGTACAATAGTCTAAAGCCACCGAGGGTACGAAAAGCCTAATTGCTAAACTTTAAGTGACTAACTAGCCAATATTTATGAAAAGGTGTCATTTTACACTTGATTGGTTGCCAAATGTTCTGAATGATTTATTTGACGAAGGTATTAATGAACATGTCAAACCGTCAACTTGGACTACTACTGTCACACTGTCAAAACGATCTGGCAAGACACTCCGAGTTTGTGATGATAATTGTCTCACTAAAGTTCACGATTGTTAAGACGTCCCAACATAGTGCACTAAAACGGAACCCTGAATCTATTCGAGTTAGACTATCTGGTTCGAAGATATCCTCTCAGTTCGACTTAGAAATGCTTAATTTCAAACACCTATGAACAAATCAGAGGCACTACCGACGACCATAGCTATGCCATTCTGACTGTTCAGGCGCTGTTTCCATCTGCTTTGGTGTGGGTAAGCAGTTGGCTGTTTTTTCAAACAGTAATAGAGAATATGATATAAGAGGGTTCTAGAGTTCAGCTGTACCAGAACGTTTTGACCATTCATTGATCCAACAAAAAGACTCGCGATCAACGTCCTCTACGAATTTTTTGTTACGCCGAGAATAAGGTTGCCATTACCGCCAAAAGGCGTTCAGCTTCTGTACAAAACTTTGCGTGTCCATGATACATGGTTGATGGAAGTATATTCAGGCCTGATGTAAACCGTCTGGCTGTATTGAATAATACTTCTGGTGGTTCCGGCCAGAATCTGTGAGAAACAATTTTTCGACCATTGCAAGTTTTACGAGTAATGTGATGATAAAGCGACGGCCCAAGAATCGAATCCCCGACCGCCAGACTGAACAACAATGTCCATCACATCATCCACGCACTCTCGTGGACTTGAACGTATTCAGCGTTAACTGTATTCCTCCACGACGTCTTATTTGTTGATATGATCAGCTGTGATTTATTTGTTTTTGCACCGCTCAGTTTGATTGTTTGTGCTGCTGCTTTGTAAGGTGTCACTTGCTAGCGGCGGGTTTCCGTACACAGACTCCATTTGGCTATAAGTTGTACTTTTTATTAATCGATTATGTACAGAACCAGTTTGATCTGAGCAAACTTTCAACATTCCGCATTGGTCTGTTCGGATCAAGTGGTTTACAGTTGCTCTGATGAACTGCGTTTAACCGTGGATCCTCACAGATTCCATAACTTCTGCGAAAAGCCTCAGAAAGGTGGGCGGCGACGTTATTTTCCATTTATTCCGAATTCCTCTCAACCTGCTGAAAGTTCTTTCAACTGATTTTTCAGTAACTGCTACGATGAACTGGCCAGCATTAAAAATATATTGTGCATTTAGTCGACTATCTTCAATTCAATACTGTTCCCCGTTCATTCTATCCAAAGCCTCATTCATCAGTCATATCTGATGTCTTGCTAGTCGGAATTGTTGCTGTTTTAGAACAAGGGGAAAAACCGGCAATCTATGTTACGTA
Source organism: Paragonimus kellicotti (assembly GCA_014220965.1). Classification (NCBI taxonomy): domain Eukaryota; kingdom Metazoa; phylum Platyhelminthes; class Trematoda; order Plagiorchiida; family Troglotrematidae; genus Paragonimus; species Paragonimus kellicotti. The sequence continues at coordinate 173,537 of LOND01000132.1, read as the reverse complement.
GAAACTGAGTGAAATTGGTATTAGATACACGTAAGCATACCATTAAACTTTAACAGTCAGCTATGCTGTGTTAGAAGATTGCATAAGTAATTCTATAGAACAAGCTTTACCATCGTGACAGACTAGAGAACGCTTATATCCGTTCACCGTCCTGGCAAATCAGTAGCTAGATCGGTAGTCGCCATGGGGCGAAAACGGAGCATTCCTGTCAATGTTGACAAACATCTATCGTGTCGATCACATATTCCGGAGTATCGCTTTCGTGCAAACGTTGATTCCACAGCGTGTTTAGTTGTGCACTCATTATCAGCCTCTCAACCTCATCCAATTACAGGGACACTTCCGTATTTTGCCTATGTGTTATCTGCAAGTAAAGGATTGAACTGTGATAGTAACACGCAAATTTCCCGTTCAATACGAGCAATGGGTGCAGTTCTGTTTTATTCCGCACAAAATTCCTTCCAACCATACCGTGCTATTGTTGTGAACAGAGAACACGAGTAGCGCAAACATTACTCAACGGGTGAATCGAAACCAGCCGCATATGCACTAACAGTGCATTAAACAAGCGCTCATTTGCGTATAACGGTAGTCCGGATCAAAACAGAGGTCACTGACAACTTATCACATGGAGAAAGCATGATTACTGTTCACCTCCGTTTCTCGTATTTACCTCAATAATTACAAAATGTATTGTAACCCGGTCGTTAATTTTCATTCCAATACTCCCCTGTGCATTGAAAGGTCGTTTTGTATAGTTTGTTTTCTACCACTTGGGAATTGATGGAATGAAACCGTTAGCCGCGCTTATTTACTGATGGTCTGAAATTGTTGCTGATATTTTTTCCTCACTGAAAATTTGCTCGTATTGCCAACACAAATTCTCGAAAGTTAACTTCGAAGTGTTTGTTTCTGGCCAATTCCTACGGAGGATTGATAACGAGTATCCGCTGAGTATTGTGGTTCAGTTTCGATCCAGTGCTGAGATTTAGTTATTGATCCCCATTCGGCGTGGCCTCAGGTATTCGTTACCTCTTTTCCAACAACTGATTACGATTGCTGTTCATTTCAACGTGTTCACCAGAGAAGGTACGCTTGCGACTGATGGTAGTGCATCGATGTTTTGGTCAACTGAACGAAAGATATTGGATGTAACTGTTTAATTACCGCAAATAGGTATTCTTGTTTATGTGATACGGTTGAGAAAGTAGCACGTATACATTAGATACATTCACCACTAAAGGACTGGAGAGAGAGAGAGGTATGAACAAGCTTCTGTTACAATGGCGAACTTCTGTTCTCATCAGTACAGTTGGGAGCCCAGCAAAATTATCTAAGAGAAAACCGTTGTACATCAATGTGTTCTCTGGACAATTTACTGACGTTATGTCGTCGTAAAAATGACTCGAGACCATTCTCTGGATCCGTTTCAACTAATCTGGATAAACAAGTGATGCGAATATCAAATATTGATTATTTGTCTGTGCGTAGTCGTTACATTGAGCAATTATGCTATGAGGGTGCAGGCCAGTCTGTTTCGCATTCCATTGTTTCCTCAGGGTCTCCCGGAGATGATTTTTAACGCAATGTTCATTTAAGGTTAAGATATTTTTGTACCTAATGTGATTACAGAAATCCAGGGCTTCAGTCAAGCTACGGTGATAATTGCAACTGAACGAAGCGCAAAGCTTGTGGCACTCCAGTTTTGCACGCTCCAACTGTATTGCAATATTTGGTGAGGTTACACTGGCTGATTATCCAAGTATATTTACTGTTATCTGTTTTATTTCATTACTTTCGTTCTCGTTGCACATCACTGAATTGCGCATTTCCTGTCCTATTGTTGACAGTATCATAAGAGGTTTTATGAAACGTCATACTAATGATTCCTGTAGAATTTTGGAATGAAACTTTGGACTTCGATAGCGAAAGGGGACCGTAGGAGTTTCAATAATTCGAGATCAGTCTTGTGTGCCTCAAACATTTCTGAGGAGTTCGTGATTGAAGATGTGTTTGGTAATGGCTATAGCGGGTCTTGTTAACGCATCGGGTATCGCACTGAAGGAGCCAGTTCTAAAAAGTATGTCATTCAAAACTTGAACTAACTCTACTTTGAAAAATACTGTATAGAGCGAACAAGCTCGTTTTCAGTGATTCATCATCAGGCTAAATACATCACATTTATATCACAAATTTTACAGGGGAATCATTAAAGGGGTAAACGGGGAAATGAGGTCAGTCAGTTCAATGTCACGCTGCAATCAAGTACCCACTTGAACCGTGGGTCTTGACAGGCTAACAGGGTGTGGGGTTGGCCATGGCAGATCCAAAGCCTGAACAAAACGTTTCTGGGCGCACAGGGGTGGGTTGTACAGGCGAATTCCAATAGCTTCAGCTGTGGACAGAATCCTACGCCTCACTGCCCTCGACTGGGTGGCTTTAACTCGGTAGATTGGACGAAATGCGTCCGTCACATTGACAGTGATTCGAATCCACCAGGTGCGATAGTATGGCACTGTTGACAGATTTCGTTATTCCACTGTTGAGCCAAGCTGGGTAGTGTTCCCGGACCCGTTCAGATAAGCGTCTGGTCGTGCGGCCAACATAACTGGTTCCACAGGAACAAGTGAATGAGTATACACAAAACGAGGCTGCAGAAACAGGCACTTTATCTTTTAGGCGTGGGCACAAAACCGGATTGGACGTGAAGTGGACACGTAATTTAGCAGCGTAAAATGTTGTATTAACCGCCCTTGTGAGTCTACGTGTGATAGTTTTCAGCTAGTGTGTCGCCCTTGAAGGGTAATCCGATGTGTACAATTTTCTTTTCCGCTTGATGCAGCTGGTCCCTTTCACTCTGCTGTTGCATAGCTCTGTCTAGGAATCTTTCCGGGTAGCTCTAATTTCTCGAAATGAATTATTGGTAGGCAGGATGGAGAGTACATGTTAACGATGCATGGTCAGTGTGAATACAAGGCGTGGGATTTTTTACCAAATGTCCAAAGGGCGACAGAAACTACTAACAGCTCTCTAGCAAAAGCATCATAGCGTGTCTCAGCAGGTCATCGTTTACTTGAGAAGAACACGGGGGGTTTAACGTTGTAACCGTAGAATTTTGACATGTAAACAGGAAAGGATTTGGTCGGGTTACTAGTGATCCGAAGTGATGATAGTGACACGGTTTTTTCCGAAACATCTTTTGATTGATCATCCAGGGCCAATTTGATGTCCATCGAAGTTAAAAGCTTGGTCAAGGGTAACAGAATGAGAACATCACAAGGAATAAGGCATCGGTTGAAATAGACAATTCTCAGAGATTGGTGAAGTTGTTTCGCTGTTGACGGACGTGGAAGATCAGTGATTGTCAAGTATTTCGTTTAGCGACGGATGGGATATCACTAATGTCAGTGGTGTGACCTGACTATCCAAGAATACATTCGACGGGGTTTGATGGCCGTACCGTGGTCGTTCAATTGCTCGAATATCAACTACGGGTGGCGCAGATGTTTCTGTTAGTTGCTACTTGAAACTGATAAGTCGTGAAAGTATACAGAAAAAAAATCAAATTTTGTGCAACATTTTGCCAACCGACTGGTTTGTGCGTGAATCAAAGGAGGCTAAATAAGATAGCGGTTACTGTCTGCTCAACATCGGGTTCTGCAAGAATGTGGTGATAGGCACTGGCAAGTGTGCACCTGAGAAAAGAGCAAAATTATTGGGGAGTTTGAGTGAAGTTATGCATATAAAACAGTGAGGATCTGGCCGGCAAGTTGTGTTGTTCAAGAAACGATAATCACCAGATGGATGCCTGTAATGCGAATGATCCTGCTTTGGAGCAAATGCCAGAATTCGTCTTATTGCACTTTAGTAATATTGAGATATCTTGATGAGTTATATTTTGCCTGACTACTGTATCGCTGAATTTCGGCTGTATCAGGTTAAGAAACTACCTCAGAAATCCATTGTGATAGTCTTGTCTCTGTGGCTGTCCATTGAACCAAAAGTGTAGAGTTCGTTGAGTACAGTGTTAATAACAGCATTGATCAGACGGTGATATTTGAGGTCAGTTAAAAGCTGATCGTGCACTTTGGAATAATGGCTTTTCAGTGTTAGTAATTGCGAAAATCCAAGGAAGTGAACAACGAAGACCAGTGCATCGTGTCATGCATTTCTGTCCATATGTGCTGGTCGTCTTAGTACTGACGACAGTAAGAAAAAAACAGTCAGTGCAGTTGATATGACACTGCTCTCAGCTGCAGAGTCCGCGGGAAATAGTTGATTCAGTACTGTTACGGGGACGGCTACAAGACGACGAAGTGTTAGATAGTTATCGCTATTGGCGAATTCCCCGACAGTTTCTTGAAAACGACTTCTATGAGTTAAACTGACAAAATTGGTTGTGTTTATGAGCATTCGTGTGAAATGTAAAACAATGCGAAGCTAACTTGTACTCACAGTTGTCTGCTTCATGCTTTGAACATCATAGAGGTCACGACGTTCGATTTCAGGTGTTCTTTGGTGATCAGTAACATAACTGCAGCTGTTCGATTTCAGTGCTGAGAGACTCAACTTGGCGACAAAGGATGCGTTAGGGCGCCAGAAGCACGACACCATTATGTGAGATGTTGGTAATACTCATTATTTATGGCCAGAACAAACACTTCGAAGTTAACTTTCAGAATTTGTGTTGGCAATACGAGCAAATTTTCAGTGAGGAAAAAATATCAGCAACAATTTCAGACCATCAGTAAATAAGCGCGGCTAACGGTTTCATTCCATCAATTCCCAAGTGGTAGAAAACAAACTATACAAAACGACCTTTCAATGCACAGGGGAGTATTGGAATGAAAATTAACGACCGGGTTACAATACATTTTGTAATTATTGAGGTAAATACGAGAAACGGAGGTGAACAGTAATCATGCTTTCTCCATGTGATAAGTTGTCAGTGACCTCTGTTTTGATCCGGACTACCGTTATACGCAAATGAGCGCTTGTTTAATGCACTGTTAGTGCATATGCGGCTGGTTTCGATTCACCCGTTGAGTAATGTTTGCGCTACTCGTGTTCTCTGTTCACAACAATAGCACGGTATGGTTGGAAGGAATTTTGTGCGGAATAAAACAGAACTGCACCCATTGCTCGTATTGAACGGGAAATTTGCGTGTTACTATCACAGTTCAATCCTTTACTTGCAGATAACACATAGGCAAAATACGGAAGTGTCCCTGTAATTGGATGAGGTTGAGAGGCTGATAATGAGTGCACAACTAAACACGCTGTGGAATCAACGTTTGCACGAAAGCGATACTCGGAATATGTGATCGACACGATAGATGTTTGTCAACATTGACAGGAATGCTCCGTTTTCGCCCCATGGCGACTACCGATCTAGCTACTGATTTGCCAGGACGGTGAACGGATATAAGCGTTCTCTAGTCTGTCACGATGGTAAAGCTTGTTCCATAGAATTACTTATGCAATCTTCTAACACAGCATAGCTGACTGTTAAAGTTTAATGGTATGCTTACGTGTATCTAATACCAATTTCACTCAGTTTCTACGTAACATAGATTGCCGGTTTTTCCCCTTGTTCTAAAACAGCAACAATTCCGACTAGCAAGACATCAGATATGACTGATGAATGAGGCTTTGGATAGAATGAACGGGGAACAGTATTGAATTGAAGATAGTCGACTAAATGCACAATATATTTTTAATGCTGGCCAGTTCATCGTAGCAGTTACTGAAAAATCAGTTGAAAGAACTTTCAGCAGGTTGAGAGGAATTCGGAATAAATGGAAAATAACGTCGCCGCCCACCTTTCTGAGGCTTTTCGCAGAAGTTATGGAATCTGTGAGGATCCACGGTTAAACGCAGTTCATCAGAGCAACTGTAAACCACTTGATCCGAACAGACCAATGCGGAATGTTGAAAGTTTGCTCAGATCAAACTGGTTCTGTACATAATCGATTAATAAAAAGTACAACTTATAGCCAAATGGAGTCTGTGTACGGAAACCCGCCGCTAGCAAGTGGACACCTTACAAAGCAGCAGCACAAACAATCAAACTGAGCGGTGCAAAAACAAATAAATCACAGCTGATCATATCAACAAATAAGACGTCGTGGAGGAATACAGTTAACGCTGAATACGTTCAAGTCCACGAGAGTGCGTGGATGATGTGATGGACATTGTTGTTCAGTCTGGCGGTCGGGGATTCGATTCTTGGGCCGTCGCTTTATCATCACATTACTCGTAAAACTTGCAATGGTCGAAAAATTGTTTCTCACAGATTCTGGCCGGAACCACCAGAAGTATTATTCAATACAGCCAGACGGTTTACATCAGGCCTGAATATACTTCCATCAACCATGTATCATGGACACGCAAAGTTTTGTACAGAAGCTGACACAAGTACAGACTGATCGCCTTTGGCGGTAATGGCAACCTTATTCTCGGCGTAACAAAAAATTCGTAGAGGACGTTGATCGCGAGTCTTTTTGTTGGATCATGAATGGTCAAAACGTTCTGGTACAGCTGAACTCTAGAACCCTCTATATCATATTTCTTATTACTGTTTGAAAAACAGCCAACTGCTTACCCACACCAAAGCAGATGAAACAGCGCCTGAACAGTCAGAATGGCATAGCTATGGTCGTCGGTAGTGCCTCTGATTTGTTCATAGGTGTTTGAAATTAAGCATTTCTAAGTCGAACTGAGAGGATATCTTCGAACCAGATAGTCTAACTCGAATAGATTCAGGGTTCCGTTTTAGTGCACTTTATTGGGACAGTTAAACAGTGTACGTCTTAACAATCGTGAATTTAGTGAGACAATTATCATCACAAACTCGGAGTGTCTTGCCAGATCGTTTTGACAGTGTGACAGTAGTAGTCCAAGTTGACGGTTTGACATGTTCATTTATACCTTCGTCAAATAAATCATTTCCAGAACATTTGGCAACCAATCAAGTGTAAAATGACACCTTTTCATAAATATTGGCTAGTTAGTCACTTAAAGTTTAGCAATTAGGCTTTTCGTACCCTCGGTGGCTTTAGACTATTGTACAATTAAATCACTTAGCTCAAATGAAATCGGATGCTTTCAGAGTAGCTAATTCAAGAAAGACAAAAACCTAGACAGTGGTGATAAAAAATGCGGCCTACTTACCATCTTAGAAGATCTATCCTATACACACGTGATACACACTTTGCAGTTCATGACCAATACTACGTCGCATTATAACAATAGCTTTGGGGGGGGATAAATCCAAGCGAAAAGTAAGTT